>JALAJA010000205.1:72500-85773 GCA_023376005.1 Doryteuthis pealeii | reverse complement strand
GAGAGACGATAAAGGTACTTGCCATACCCTTAATGCGTATTAACTACGTATTCATAAATGAACTTGTCAAGTTTCTTTTTCCTATAAACTAGTATGGAAAGACACAAGTCAACTCAGTAGATATCTATTTTTATGCGATAGCCAAAAGTGTGCGCGAGGCGCCCTAGCAATAAGCAATGACCTAGCACGCCATTTCATGACGGCAAAAAATTATCTATATGCGAGGATACAATAATTTAGCTATATGCTCAGCAGAGGTGACCCCAGGTTTTGACAATGGAAGGTGATATAGGTATAGATAGGGCTGGCTATTAAGATTGTCATAGGATATCCCGTGCTGTAAGCATAAAGCGAGCAGACTATGTAATATATATAGTACTTATATTTAGTATATATATAAATTTAATATACCAAGCGTGTTGGTAGATCCTTGCGGAGAGAAAAAACCCGGCAGAAGTTTGATTGTAAAAATATACTACCAAACATCAACCAGGAAGAAAAAAAATTTTGAAAAAAAGAAAAGACCAAGATATTCGTACCAACAAAAAATAATCTATTGGTATAGTATTTGGCCAAAAGAAAAAAACAATTTATATGTATATATATGTATATAAGATATATATATATTCATATAACCGCTAGGAGAAGCTAATTTGTAAAAAGTGCTCGATACCTAAGTAGAGCCTAGTAATAAAGATAATCTACTGAGTCAGACGAACCTACTATTAGTTTCGCATAAAGCTCTTCAGGGCTAAAATCTGACTGTCAGATTTTAGCCATGAAGAGCTTTATGCGAAACTAATAGTAGGTTCGTCTGACTCAGTAGATTATCTTTATTATATATATATATATATATATATATATATATATATATATATATATATATACTTTGTCGTTAATTGTTTTATTTTCAGAGTTTCCTCCGGACATACACATACACACAACCGCCCTTTAAATATGTATAGATAGTCGGTTCAATATAGTATCAGATTTTTGACAATGTCAAAGGTTTTTGACGAATTGGTTTAACGAGCCCTTGATATTGCTACGCTGCTGTTTGGTCTCTCTTTCGTGACGTTGCCCCAGGGGTCGTAGTCCAGAGCAATTCAAACGCACGAAAACTCGAGATCATATCTCATAAGAGTGTGATATGATTATGAGTGTTCTCCTTTCAGACACTCCTGGTTTCACGTGCGCGACGTGGTCGAGAGTTCAGCGTCCTGCTGAATCACGCACGGCCCTATCGCTCCCCATCGCCTTGAGCGTTACCATTGATCTTTTGCTTGACCACTGCGTCCATCGCTTTGATGAAGGTGGTTGCATTTGATCCCGAGGCGCTGCGTGCACGTCCAATGGCTTTGCGTATATTTATAAGGTAACCCGAAAAACATGAAGTTGAAAATCACAAATATTAACCATAATATATAATAGGGACTGGCAAAAAAAATCGGATACTACGAGTTTTAAAAGCGAAGTAAGAATAATTAAATCTATTATTTAAGGTTAAACTTTGTCTAAATCATAAGTAGTAACATAATAACAATCATTAAAAAAAAGAAAAATATAATTACATATGCAGTTTATTTTTAAAAGATTTAAAACTATTCGTTTTGGTCAATTTCGACGCGATCCGCCTTTTCGGGTGTTTTTCAATGGTTTTAGGCGCTTGTTTACAATTTTAGCGTAACATTTGGGATGGAAAAAAAATTTACAAAAAATCAGGTAATTATCCGATTTTAATGAAATTTTCAGTATTGATTTAACAATTAATGAATTTTATAATGGATCAGTTATTTTATTTCAAAACTTTGATTTAGTATTTTTGCTATGAAAAATTAATATATAAAATTCATTTAAAATAAAAATTTTCGGATTTTACGTTTAAAATGTTATATTTTTAGATTCTAAAAATAAATATCTACTTAATGCAAACCTTATTTTTTCGAAAAAAGTATACGATTTGAAGAAATCCTCGATTGAAAATGTACCCCCTCCCCTTTTTAAGCAGAAAAAACATCGATGTATAATTTTTTCTTTTATAAAATAATAGCCAATTAAATAATTATCGAAATGAGTAAAAAAGAAATCTCCAAAAAATAAATTATTCATTATTTTTTTACATTTTATTTTTCGATTTTCGGTACTTATTTTCTCATAGAAGCGCAGCCGTAAAAAAATTTTTTTCTATTCATAAGTTCGGTCTTTTATCTCATTATTCATACTGTAATTAGTACAATATATGACCAACTTGAAAAACATTTTACGCCCCCAACATAAGGGGGGGTGTAAAAAATTAAGCGACCTGAAAAAAATGAGAAAGTTTTGAAATAAAATGAAATAATGCATTATAAAGATTATTCATTGATAAATAAACACTGAAAATTTTATTAAAATCCTATAATTCCCTGATTTTTGGTAAATTATTTTCTGTAGTCTAAAGTCATTTTGTCAAAAACGCATTTTAGGCTCAGTTTGCCAGTCCCTAATATATCTTATTATAATGGAGATTGTGTGTTTTTCTATCTGTAACCGAAACTATATTCCACTCAAGTCACAATTCTCTTAGTTATTGACATCACATTGTCCATGATTTTATTTTTATCTAAACCTCAATTATTAATAAAATTGTCTTACATTATTAATACTGTTAACTATGTCTACATACAGAAAACATGCAATTATATTTATATATACAACAAAATAGCAGTTTACAGTTTGAACGGGAAGGCTAATTTGCATATTAATATTAAAAAATCGAATTTAATAAATATGTGCTTAGTATTATTGATTTCTAACTGTTTAGTTTTATTTTAATGAATATAAGCAAAAATCTCTTCAATGAATCTTAAAAGAAATCCATTAGCAAGAACAAATAACTGTAATTTTATTCTTTACTTCCTCTTTGAACTAAATACTTAAATTAGAAAAAATAACAATGAAAGAGGAGAGTGATGGAAGAGTAAGTTTCAGTTGTTCCATTTTTTATTATACTCCCTCTGTTTCAAATCTTTTATTATACTCCCTCTGTTTCAAATCTTTTTATCTGTGTTCTTATTTAGTTTCATTAGCCTTTCTAATTTAATACAATATTTTATTACATTAAAACTTAAATACTTGCACCCGGAGAGTGCATATATTTGATAGTAATATTAATATCATATAATATTATTATTTGTAATTTTTTTTTGTTTTTTTTTGGGGGGGTACAGAATTTTATTAGTGCTTTAAAAAGACTCACTAAAAGATTCATTGTATAAAAAAATGTATATATTTTACAATAGAAGTGGGGGGCAAAAGGAAAAAAAAACGAGTTGACTGAAATGGCAATTATGTAGAAAAATAGATATACATTCAAACTTTAAAATGATGTAAACATCATCATTGACATTAAACAATGAACACTTCTGTGATTTCTAAATATTTTGAAGATTTTACCTTTGGGATTATCCTTGTATCTATCTATCTAACTATCTATTTTATTCGTGCTTTAAAAAGACCCACTAAAAGATTCATTGTATGAAAAAAAAAAAAAAACAAACAAATGTATGTATTTTACAATAGAAGGGGGGGGGCAAAAGGCAAAACAAAAACGTGTTGCATGCTGACTAGATTCGATCCTCGCTCAACAGAGCTAAATATCGAGGATAATCGATTAAAACAGGTAAATCGGAGGAGTGGGAAAATCTTATTATAATGGAGATTGTGTGTTTGTCTGTCTGTAACCGAAACTAAATCACTACTCAAGTCACAATTCCCTTAGTTATTGACGTCACATTCACCATGAATTTATTTTTATTTAAACCTCAATTATTGATAAAATTGTGATACATTATTAATACTTTTGGATTAATCTACATATTAAAAACACACCGGTATATTTATATATTCAACAGAATAGCGGTTTACAGTGTGAACGACAAGGCTAATTTGAATATTGATATTAAGAATTTGATTTTAATAAATATATGCTTAGTATTATTGATTTCTAATTGTTTGGTTTTCTCTTAACGAATCAGAGCAAAAATCTCGAGGATAAATCTTAAACGAAATCCATAAACCAGACGAAAGAACTGTAATTTTATTAAATAATTCATAATCTAACTAAATAGATAAATTAGGAAAAATGAAAGACGGGAGTGACGGAAAATGATGGAAGAGTTAGATTTAAAGCTGTTCTATTTTTCGATTATACCCCCTCAGTTTATCATTTTCTAAATAGTTTCTAATTTGATACAATATTTTATTACATTAAAACCTAAATACTTGCACCTGAAGGGTGCATATATTTGCTAGTAAAAATAAAATAAAAGAACAATTTCTTTCCTTTTCTTCTAAAATGGCGAGGGAAAGAAGACCTTACAGATTGATAATATTTATTGTAAACAAAAAGAGAGCACTTACTTGGTTTAAATATTATCAATCTATAAGGTCTTCTTTCCCTCTCCCTTTTACCTGTTTTAATCGATCATCCACGATATTTAGCTCTGTTGAGCGAGGATCGAAACTAGTTAGCTAGTCGGAGAGGCCCCTCGACCAATCGGCACCTATATGATTTTCCCAACCCTACTGCCCTTATGGCAAGCCCCAACCCCTTTTTATCATATGGGTGCTAGAAGGAGGTGACTGAGAGTCTACATGTCCTGGGAATTACGTTAAACTCTATCTGATGGTGAGGTTCCAGTTTGGAGGTTTGGGGAATGTGGAGCACCCCTTCATCACCATTGCTCCCAGGTCCACTCGGAGTGGTAGTACCTGTTAGGGTCCCATCTATGGGTTAAATATAATAGAAAAACATGAGTTTATAAACAAAATTTGATTATCCATTAAGAATGAATTCATTTCAAAACTTTGTCGGCATTAAATGATCCACTGAGGTTGATATGCCGTAAAACAAACCAAACCAAACCAAACCAAACCAAACCGTGATTCTTAAGGACAAAATCCAGGTGGTTGAGCAGTCCATGTCATGCAATACTCCACTTTATCAATTACTTAGGCTAGACGGTCGGTCGGAGAGGACCCCTGCAATCAATCGGCTTGCCACACCAAGCCATGGCACTTATATGATTGTCTCATAGGAAGATTGTCTCATAGGAAGCGCGTGGTGTAATGGTTAAAGTTATGGGAAATGGACTCGTCGCTCCGAGTTCAAATCCTGGACGTGCTAATTGCATTTCACTTAGCGCTAATACCCCTGGGAAAGGTGTAAATCCTACTCTCCCTCCAGCAATGGGTAAATAGTAGGGCAGACTGGACTCTTTAACCTTGGTTAAGTAACCGGTCTAGGAGAAGGAAAACACTGAAGTCAAACCTGTTGAACTCCGCTTAAGAAATTGACCTTGTGTCGCATCCTGCTCGTGCGGAGGGGTTGGTATCGCTGATGAGACTTAATAAAGTCGAAACAGTCTGTACGATATTCTACACACCGAGCGATCCTTTGCCGGGATTACACTTGTCAAGTTCATTTTCTATAAGAAAAAGTATCGAATTTTATGTGATACATGCGTTGTAATGTGCCTTCAAGTAAAATTTAATATATATATATATATATATATATATATATATATATATTATGATTGTCTCAACCCTATTGCTCTTATGGCAACCCCCAATATTTTTTTACCATATGTGTGCAAGAATGCGGTATTTAAGGGTAACCGTTACACAACGAGCTCCTCTAAATGTTACGCAATAGCAGTATTTGCCTTATCCCTCTGTGTCAAGTCTTTTAAGGACGTGGATGATCATGGCTCTCCACGACTTCCTTCCTTTTGTTGTCTTTGGCAATACGTTGCTCCTTATGACCCCCCTTTGTCTTTCTGGCATAGCCTCCTCCAACCATTTGATCAAAGGTTTCGAGTAGTTTGCCCACTGCCTTCCTGTCCGTCTCTTGTGTCACCCAACCCCACAATCCGAGCCTTCCTTCCTCGACACGTGCACCGAGTAGTTTGCCCACCGCCTTCCTGTCCGTCTCTTGTGTCACCCAACCCCGCAATCCGAGCCTTCCTTCCTCGACACGTGCACCGATAATCCCTTTCTTATTGTCAGCAACAGTTTTTCTTTCATTTCCTATTCGCCTTAAATCGTTCTTGTTTCAACTCCAAAAAATATTTGATAATCTTATTATAATGGAGATTGTGTGTTTTTCTGTCTGTAACCGAAACTATATTCCTACTCAAGTCACAATTCTCTTAGTTATTGACATCACATTCTCCATGATTTTATTTTTATCTAAACCTCAATTATTAATAAAATTGTCTTACATTATTAATACTGTTAACTATGTCTACATACTGACAACATGCAATTATATTTATATATACAACAAAAATAGCGTTTACAGTGTGTACGGGAAGGCTAATTTGCATATTAATATTAAAAAATCGAATTTAATAAATATGTGCTTAGTATTATTGATTTCTAACTGTTTGGTTTTATTTTAATGAATATAAGCAAAAAT
The DNA here is from genome assembly GCA_023376005.1 of Doryteuthis pealeii. Classification (NCBI taxonomy): domain Eukaryota; kingdom Metazoa; phylum Mollusca; class Cephalopoda; order Myopsida; family Loliginidae; genus Doryteuthis; species Doryteuthis pealeii. The sequence continues at coordinate 79,313 of JALAJA010000205.1, read as the reverse complement.
TTCTTCAATGAATCTTAAATGAAATCCATTAACAAGATAAAATAACTGTCATTTTATTATTTACTTCCTCTTATAACTAAATACTTAAATGAGAAAAAATAACAATGAAATACGAGAGTGATGGAAGAGTAAGTTTCAGTTGTTCCATTTTTTATTATACTCCATCTGATTCAAATCTTGTATTATACTCCCTCTGTTTCAAATCTTTTTATCTGTATTCTTATTTAGTTTCATTAGCCTTTCTAATTTAATACAATATTTTATTACATTAAAACTTAAATACTTGCACCCGGAGGGTGCATATATTTGCTAGTTATACTAAAGTAGGCTTGTTATTAAATAATATTTGTTTTTAAAATCTAAAAATATGAAATTTAAAACTCAGAAATAAGCGCTTTATATTTTAAATGAATTTTATCTATTAATTAGGTATATAAATTGTTGCTCTCAAGGCGCGTAATATTCATTTGAAAGAATTTTGATTTATTTCCATTGAATCAGTTTGATTGAAACGATTCAGAAATTTAAAAGAAAGAATTCATTGCTTAATAAGTCAACACTGTCTCTGTTATGATTCGAATCGTCATTTTATATTGAATGCAGTTTTACAGTGAATATAATTTGTGGCACAAAGTTTCGTCCTTCCCTTAAGTAGAAATGGATCAGGATTAAATCGGATACATCTTTCTACTTCCGGGACAGACCATTTTCATTCTTTAGTCTTCTTTTTTCATTCTTTGATCCTCTTTTTAGTTCTTTTTTTTTTTCTAGCTTTCATTTTTCATTCTTTAGTCTTCTTTTCCATTATTTTTTAATTCTTTAACCTTCTTTTACTTTTTTTCATTCATTAACCTTCTTTTTATTCACTAGTCTTTTTTTTAATTCTTTAGCCTTCTTCTTTCATTCTTTTTCCAGTCTTTAACATTCTTTTTCATTCTTTAGACTCCGTTTTTCATTTTTTTTAAAATTTGTTAACCCTCTTTTTAAAATTCTTTTTCATTCATTAGCCTTCTTTTGCATTATTTATTTCATTCTTTAGTTTTCTTTTTCATTCTCAAGCCTTCATCTTTTCATACTTTAGCCTTCTTTTTTCATTCTCTAGGCTTCTTCTTTTCATTCTTTAGTCTCATTCTCAAGCCTTCATCTTTTCATACTTTAGCCTTCTTTTTTCATTCTCTAAGCTTCTTCATTCTTTTCTATTATTTAGCTTTCTCTTTTCATTTTTTAGCCTTTTTTCATTCTTTTTTCATTCTTTAGCCTTCTTTGTTTCATTCTTTTTTTAATCATTTAGCCTTCTTTTTTCATTCTCTAACCCTTTTTTTTCATTCTCTAGCTTTCTAATTTCGGTAACAGACACCGAATCTCCATTATACTAAGATATTCATAGTTATATATTACGTACTCATACTTGTATGCTGAGCTTTAATGAATCTGCTTTCTGGATCTGGGTTGAGTTCCCCGGGTAGCTGGGATGGCATCTATATCTTTTTTCTTTGATCTTCTGTCTTTGGATTTCTGTTGGGATTCCTGGGCTTTTCTATCCCGATTCTTATCTTGTATCTTTGTTAGTTTTTTGTTCAACGAACACAAGACTATGTTGTTTTTATTTAGAGTTCTTTATTATTTCATTTACACCGTCAAAATCCGGTTGTTTGTTAACAGACGATTTTTAGATTTTTTAGATTATAAAGATAACCGCTAATCCTAACCCTAAACCCTAACAAACAACAGGATTTTGATGGTGAAAATAAACAATGTCCTTATGAAACGAGATCGCAAAAGGGGTGCCTAAAGATCATATGGTCCAAAATTGATTTTCTGTGTATTTTGAATCCTATGATCCTTGTGTTCCTTTGTGATAAGCACCAGCAACTGAACATTTTTCCACCAAGGCCTTTAAATAGTTAACCAACCACACATTTGAATGTGTTGATTGGTCGATTCAGTTCACGCAGCCTCCAAGAATCTAAAAATTTAAGTTGTGATCCACAGCCCATTTTATATCCCAAGAAATATTCCAACCCAAACCAACCCAACAACCGTATACGCACTCACATATTGAGATGACGGTATATTTGATAGTGTTATAGATATTAACGTTTGTCATTGGCATTTCAGTCTCTTCAGGGACACAAAACTTTATGATAGTCTTTATCATAAAGTTTTGTGTCCCTGAAGTTACAGCGCCTCCTGTGACTGTGAAGTCCGATGTTTGAAAACATTCCCGACCAAGGGCGGTCCTGAGCCAAATTTTCCCAGCTGGAAGGGACAATGCCAAAGCACCTGAGATCATTCTTGCAGACATCCTTGAATCGCAGCTGGGGTCGACCAATCTGTCTTTTACTAGACGTAAGCTCTCCATAGAGGATGTCTTTCGGGATTCGTCCATCATCCATCCGACGTACATGACCCAACCATCGGAGACGACGTTGTCTCAGTTAGAGAGTACAAGCTGGGGAATTGAGCTCTCTCTAGGACTGCTGTGTTAATGATCCAGTCCCTCCAGGTGATGCCCAGTACACGTCTAAGGCAGCGAAGGTAGAAGTTATTTAGCCGCCGCTCTTGGTGGGAGTATAAGGTCCATGTTTCACTTCCATACATGAGGGTGCTGATAACACATGCCCTATACACTTGTACCTTTGTATGGATAGTGAGCTTGCTGTTGTCCCACACTCTTGCTGTGAGCTTTCCAAAAGTTGAGGCAGCTTTTCCGATCCGGCAACTGAGTTCATATATAGCGATTATTATTGCTTTTCACTGGATGTGGAAGCGAACGCCAAAAGACGTCAAAGAAGAAAAACACCAAGAAAAAGAAAAAAAAAGAAAAAAGAAATAGAAAAAGATGACGTACATTATTCATAAGCTACTTATGAATTATGTAACACTTTATTACCTATCCTCAACAACCGTTTACGTTCTGCCATATTGAAACGACGGTACATTTAATAGTGTTATAGATATTAATGTTTGTATAGTGATTATTAGAAATAATAAACTTCATATCCTTACAAGATGTTTTAGTAACTCAAGTTCATATGAAAGAAATCATGTTTGTGAAGGAGAGAAAGGAAGACAGACAGAGAGTTGTTATAGGTTGGCTGGTGAAGGGGAGGGGGAAAGGATGTGTATGTAGTTATCTCCCTTGTATTTTTTCCTCCTTTTTTTTCCTCTTCTGCTTTTCATCGGATGTGGAAGTTGTGAACGCCAAAAGACGCCAAGAAAAAAAAAAGATCCAGAGAAAAAAAAAAAAAAAAAAATAGATGACGTACATAATTCATAAGCTACCTATGAATAGTGTTACAATTCATTCATCATCATCATGTCGCGCTTGCAGCACGGATATCCATGACAATCTCTTGCCAACCCTCCCTATCACTCATTGCACCTGGGAGGTCCTCTGCTGAGCATATAGCATCCTCGCATAGCTGGTCAATGTAGGTCCTTGCTGGGCGCCCCACACTTGCATGTCCATGTGTTGGCTTCCACAGGAGAACGTCGCTTATGAGTTCGTCCTTGCTTCTCCAGCAGTGTCCTGCATGCCTTGTCCGTCTCACTCGGATAGTTTGAGAGAGGGGGGCAGGTGACCGTACAGCTGTCTCTTCGTGGGGTGCTGCTTCCACGATTTGTTCAAGACTGCACGTAGCATTCTTGTGCAGCTTCCATCTAGCTTATTTTCAAGACGCTTCGTTAGGGTCCAAGTGGTGCAGCCATATAGCAGCACCGATATAACCACAGCCTGGAAGAACTGTCGCTTCAGCTTGTCAGGGAGATCAGACCTCCATATGACTGACAATTTGTTTGTGGCCGACCATGCCTTTGCTATTCTTGTGTTAACATCTCTCTCTTTGGATGAGATATTACTACCTAGGTACGTGAATTGTTCTACAGGCTTGAGAGGCGTGCCGTTGAGTGTTGAGATGTTTCCTTTCTTTTTCATTACCTATCCTTAACAACCGTTTACTTTCTCCCACATTGAAAACGACGGTACATCTAATAGTATTATAGATATTATCGTTTGTATAGTGATTATTGGGAAGATTGTACTTGATATCTTTACAAGATGTTTCAGTAACTCAAGTGCATATGAAAGACATCATGTTTGTGAAGGAGAGAAAGAAAGACAGACAGAGACTTGTGATAGGTTGGCGTAGGGGGGGGGATACAGAGAGAGAGAGAGAGAGGGGAGGGGGAGGAGGAGGAGGAGGAAAGGATGTGTATGCAGTTATCTCTCTTGTATTTTTTTCCTCTTTTTTTTTTCCTCTTCTGCTTTTCACCGGATGTGGAAGTTGTGAACGCCAAAAGACGTCAAGGAAGAAAGAGATCGGGAGACAAAAAAAAAAAAAAAAAAAAAAAAAAAAAAGAAAAAAAGAAAGATGGTGATAGGAAAAGAAAGAAAAGGAAGAAGAAGAAAAAAAATTCTTAAAGACAAGATCAAAAGGCGCATCCGTTGTGTTGGCTTCGTTCGAGATATAAAAATATAATCACAATAAAATCGTGACGAATAAATGATTTATTTATTTTTCTTTTACGTTTCTTCATTTGCACCCGCTATCACGCTGCTCTGACATCGACAAGAAGGCAAATCTGAATGAAGTAAAATGTCCGCCATTTTGTAAACGAATTATTCTATTGGGATTATTACGATTGTTTGTTTTGTATTTTATTCTTCTTTCGTTTTGTTTCGTTTCTTTGTTTAACTTTTTTTTTTCTTTTTAGGATTTACTTTCTCGTTATTGACGTGAGACGGACGTTCGAGCAATGGCGTAAAGAGGGAGGCCATTGTTAGAAGAGGATACACGCGTGCGCAGGCCCGGAAGTCAGCTGACATCTTCTCAAAAGAGAAAGAAGATCACGAATTTGTTCTTCCTACATTTTTATTTTTATTTTTTGTTCTTTTTTTCTCTTCTTGGAAATCTTTATTATTATTATTATTATTATTATTATTATTATTTATTTATTTATTTATTTTATTTTTTGTTGAACTTTTGAATCAATGCATATTTTAAAAGTCTCATGTTCACCTGCTGAGACGGGCATCTATTTTAAGTTGGTTGGTTGGTTGGATTCTACGGCATATCAACCTCTTTGGTTTATTTAATGCCGAAGATGTTTTTTAAAAATTGTTATTATTATTATTATTATTATTATTATTATTATTATTTGAACGTTTAAATCAATGCGTATTTTAAAAGTCTCACATTCACCTGCTGGGACAGACGGTTAGTTGATTGGTTTGATTTGACAGCATGTCAACCTCGTAGGGTTAATTAATGCCGAAGTTGTTTTTGGGGAATAATAATAATAATAATAATAATAATAATAATAATTATTATTATTATTATTATTATTATTATTATTATTATTATTTCAAACTTTTAAAACAATGCGTATTTTAATAGTTTCGTGTTCACCTGCTGAGAGGACACCTATTTAGGTCGGTCAGTTGATTGGATGCATTTTATGGCATGTCAACTTCGTTGGCTTATTTAATGCCGAAAACTACAAGCATAAAATCTATAAAAATATCATTATTATTATAATTATGAATGTTTAGCACACCCGCCTAGGCTGGTGGATCACAGGAGGCTGAGTGACTGCAAGTGTCCTTAGGTCTCCAGAACACTTCTGAGTATTCTAGTTGATGGTAACAGTTCTTCTTCTTCTTCTTCTTCTTCTTCTTCTTCTTCTTATTATTATTATTATTATTATTATTATTATTATTATTTTATTATTTGAACTTTTGAATCAATGAGGATTTGAAAAGTTTCATGTTCACCTGCTGAGACGGACACTTAATTTAGGGCTCGGTTTTCAAATTTACAATTTTTAAAAAGATTCCTTTTTCTTTCGAACAATTCAAACAAATTGTGGGCTTTTGTGTAGTGACTGAATGAATGAATTAATTAACAGCAAAGAAAATTCGAAAAAAGGCTTTATTACTTTTCGTACTGGAATATAAATGATAGAGTCAACGCGCAGTTATCCAACAGTATGACTAGCTACTCAATTAATGAAATGGAATCTTTATAACATTAACATTTTTATACTAAAAAGATTTCCAATGCATTTCCATAGTAAAAATAATTTCCAATACATTTTTATACTAAAAATCATTTCTAATGCATTTTCATAGTAAAAAAATAATTTCCAATGCATTTTTATTGTAAAAATCATTTCCAATGCATTTTCATAGTAAAAATCATTTCCAATGCATTTTCATAATAAAAATCATTTTCAATGCATTTTTATAGTAAAAACCATTTCCAATGCATTTTCATAGTAAAAACCATTTCCAATGCATTTTCATAATAAAAACCATCTCCGATGTATTTTCATAGTAAAAACCATTTCCAATGCATTTTCATAATAAAAACCATTTCCGATGCATTTTCATGGTAAAAAATCATTTCAATGCATTTTCATAGTAAAAATCCTTTCCAATGCATTTTCATAGTAAAAACCATTTCCAATGCATTTTCATAATAAAAACCATTTCCGATGCATTTTCATGGTAAAAAATCATTTCCAATGCATTTTCATAGTAAAAATCCTTTCCAATGCATTTTTATAGTAAAAATAATTTCCAATGTATTTTTATAGTAAAAACCATTTCCAATGCATTTTTATAGTAAAAATCATTTCCAATGCATTTTCATGGTAAAAATCATTTCCAATGCATTTTCATAGTAAAAATCCTTTCCAATGCATTTTCATAGTAAAAATCATTTCCAATGCATTTTCATAGTAAAAATCATTTCCAATGCATTTTCATAGTAAAAAACATTATCCACATACACGTGTTTCGAAGTTTAC
>JALAJA010000205.1:47500-67500 GCA_023376005.1 Doryteuthis pealeii | reverse complement strand
AGTATTAGTAATATGTGTAAAAGTGTTATTATTATCAATAAGTTAAAAATGTTTAATTTACATGGTTAATGTGAAGTAAGTAGTGATGTAGTTTTGGTTACAAACGGACAGATACCGAATCTCCATTATTGTAAGATTGTTAGTATTAGTAATGTGTATAAAAGAGTTATTATTATCAATAAGTTAAAAAAATTTCATTTACATCCTTAATGTGACGTAAGCAGTAAAATAGTTTTGGTTACAAACGGACAGACACGATCTTCCATTATTATAAGATTGTTAGTATTTAGTAATACGTAATAAAAGTGTTATTATTTCAATAAGTTAAAAAAAAAAATCATTTACATCCTTAATGTGACGTAAGCAGTAAAATAGTTTTGGTTACAAACGGACAGACACCGAATCTCCATTATTATAAGATTGTTAGTATTAGTAATATGTGTAAAAGTGTTATTATTAGTTATAAGTTAAAAATATTTCATTTACATGGTTAACAATGCAACTATCAGATTAACACGAGTGTTCAGCATTCACCCAATCATGGCCGCACGTATCTGCGCATACAATTCAAAAGAAGAAAAAAAAATGGAGAAATTTTCTTTTCATAAAGATAAGTTCATATTAGGAATTTTTACCTGCGAAAAAAATGAATACTTCAGATGAAGAAATTTTCAATGACAAAATAGAGAAAAAAATGTTCCAGGTATTTTTTTTTTTTTTTTTTTCAAAGAAAATATACTTAAAAAGCGTCATAGTAATATTTGTCCTAACGTTTTCAAAGCGTATGAAATGTTGAGAAGTGAGAGGAAAAAAAATTCAAAAGTCGACAAAAAAAAAAATATATAAATAAAAAAAAAATAAAAAAAATTCTTGTGATTCTTGTTCTTTTGTTTCTTATTCTTGTTGTTGTTGTTGTTGTTGTTGTTGTTCTCATCTCCTCTTCTTCTTCTCTCTTCTTCTTCTTTTCTTCTTCTTCTTTCTTCTTCTTCTTCTTCTTCTTCTTCTTCTTCTTCTTCACGCCTTCATTGTTCTTCAATATAATTCATCATTCATTCTTTTTCATCTTCTTTCTCCTTCAGTCTTATTCATTCACTCATTCTTCTTGTTCTTGTTCTTGTTCTTGTTCTTGTTCTTGTTCTTCTTCTTCTTATTATTATTATTATTACTTCTTCAGTGTCGTTCTTCTTCTTGTTCTTCTTCTTCTTGTATCTCGCGCATTTATTGTTCTTCAATATAATTCAATCATTCATTCTTTTGCATCTTCTTGAGTCTCATTCATTCACTCATTCTCTCTTCTTCTTCTTCTTCTTTCTTCTCTTTTCTTCTTCTTCTTTTTCTTCTTCTTTTCTTGTGCTTCTTGTTGTGATTCTTGTTCTTCTTCTGTTGTTGTGGTTTTGTTCCTCTTCTTCTTCGTCTTCATTCTTCTTTTCTTCTCATTGTTGTTGTTGTTGTTGTTGTTGTTTGTTGTTGTTCTTCTTCTTCTTCTTTACTTCTTCTTCTTCTTCTTCTTCTTCTTCTTCAATTTCACGTCTTCATTGTTTCTTCAATATAATTCATTCATTCATATCCTTTGCATCTTCTTTCTTATTCAGTCTTTATTCAATCCCTCATTCTTTCTCTTCTCTTCTTCTTCTTCTTCTTCTTCTTCTTCTTCTTCTTGTTCTTCTTCTTCTGTTGTTTTTTCTTCTGTTATTATTAGTTTATATTATTTTATTATTTATTATTATTATTATTATATACAAAGCGCTATGGAATATGTTGAGAAAAGTGAGAAGAAAAAAAAAGACTCAAAGGGTCGACAACAAAAAAAGAATTAAAATAAAAAAAATAAAACAAACTATACACAACAAAAAACACTACACAACTACAAAATACAACACAAGAAAACAACACCAAATTATTTATGTTATTTTCTGTTATTTTCACTTCCGTTTTTTTTTTTTTTTAACTTCATTCTTTTCAAGTTCGTTCTTCTCAATAGATTTGTGTCTTAGATTCAATGAAGAAAACGAGTTCCATATTTTTATCATTTTTTTGGCAGCAGAAAGTCCCTGAAGATAATAAAAAAATCGGTAAAGATGGAACGTCTATTATCATTCATAATTTTTATTTTATTTCGATTATTTTCATATTCTGATTGTTACTATTGACATTTTCAATGTTATTTGTGTCACGGGGCTAACAATCATCATCTTCTGGAGGTTGTTGTTGTGGTTTTTTCTTCAATCTTCTTCTTCTTCTTCCTTCTTCAGTTTGTTGTTGTTGTTGTGTTGTTTGTTGGTTGTTCTTCTTCTTTCTTCTTTCTCTTCTTCATTGTGTTTGTTGTTGTTATGGTTGTTGTTGTTGTTGTTGTTGTGATTCTTGTTGTTGTTGTTGTTTTGTTGTTGCTTCTTCTTCTTCTTCTTCTTTGTGTTTGTTGTTGTTATGATTGTTGTTGTTTGTTGTTTGTTGTGATTCTTGTTCTTGTTCTTGTTCTCCCTCTTTTCTTTTCCCTTCTTCTTTCTTTCTTTTCTTTTCTTCTCTCTTCTTCTTCTTCTTGCTTTTTTCTTCTTGTGTTCCGTTGTTGTTGTGATTTCTTGTGTTCTTTCTTCTCTTTCTTCTTTCTTTTTTTTTCTTCTTCTTCTGTATTCTGCGTCAGCGCATGCCATTGTTCTTCAATATAATTCAATCATCTCATTCTTTTGGATTCCTTCTCTTGGTGTCTTCTTCTTCATTGTCACCCTCATTCCTTCTTTCTTCCTCTTCTTCTTTTCTTTCTTCGTCTTCTTCTTCTTCTTTATCTTCTTCTTCTTTTTCTTCTTCTCTTCTCTTCCTTCTTCTTCTGTTTTTGTGTGGTTCTTGTTCCTATTCTTTTGTCTTCTTCTTTTTCTTCTTCGTCTCACCATCTTCTTTTTCTCCTTATCTCATTGTTGTTGAGAGTTGTTGTGTTGTTCTTTTCTTCTTCTCTCTCTCTCTCTATTTTTCCTCTTCTTCTTCTTCTTTCTGTTCTTTCTTCTCTTCTTCTTCTTTCATCTTGTTTCTTCTTCTTCTTCTTTTCTTCTTCTTTTCTTCCTGTCTGTTGTGGTTCTTGTTCCTCTTCTTCGTTTTCCAACATCTCTTCTTTTCTTTCTCCATTTGTTGTTGTTGTTGTTGTTATTCTTCTCCTCTTCCTTCTTCTCTATTTTCTTTCTTCTTCTTTTCTTTCTTTCTTCCTTTCTTCTTCTTCTCTATTCAACGCCTTCATTGTTCTTTCTTCAATTATTCATGTTCATTCATTTTGTTGCATCTTCTTTCTTTCTTCAGTTATTCATGTCACGTTCATTCTTGCTTCTTCTCTTCTTCTTCTTTCAGTCTTATATTTCAATTCACTTTCATTCTGTCTTCTTCTTCTTTCTTCTTCTTTCTTCTTCTTATTATTATTATTATTATTTATATTAATTATTATTTATTTATTCGTCTTCTCTTAGGTGTCATTCCCTCTTCTTTTCTTGTTCTCTTCATTCTTCATTTTTTCACACCAGCTGATCTTCCACACGTGGAATCGGAGTGGATAGCAGTCCCTCTAGTATCTTGGACTTCTATCAGTATTCTATCCGTCTTAAACAATATTGTTTTTCTGTATGGTCTCTTGTTTTTTCCTTCAGATTCNCTATGAATTAAACAAAAGACACATCTGTTTAAAAAATTTTATTTTGTGATATTTGTTTCATAAACAACACTTTTTATATTACTAGCAATATATGCACGCTCATGGTGCAAGTATTTAAGTTTTAATATAATAAAAATATGTTAAATTAGAAAGGCTAATGAAACTGAATTAAAAATGCAGATAAAAGATTTGGACAGAGGGGGTATGATTGAAAAATAGAACAACTTTGAAAACTAACTCTTCCATTCAATTTCCATACTCCCGTCGTTTCATTGGTAAATTTTCCTAATTCAAACTATTTAGTTTAAAATAGCAAGTAAACTAATAATATTACAGTTTAGTTATTTCTTCTTGTTAATGGATTTCTTTTAAGATTTATCTAAGAGATTTTTGCTCATATTCAATAAGATAAAACCAAACAATTAGAAATCAATAATATTAAGCACATATTTATTAAAATCAAATATTTAAGATCAATATGCAAATTAGCCTTCCCATTCACACTATAATCCGCTATTTCGTTGTGTATATAAATACAATTGCATGTTATTAGTATGTAGATATGGTCAACAGTCTTAATGATGTAAAACAATTTTATTAATAATTGAGGTTTAAATAAAAATAAAATCATGGAGAATATGATGTAAATAACAAAGGGAATTGTAACTTGTATAGTAATATAGTTTCGGTTACAGACAGACAAACCCACAATTTCCATTATAATAAGAAAGATATATGGTGATAATGAATGTATATATATATATATATATAATATATATATGAGAGAGAATGAACGAGAAAAGTATTGGCATATCAAGGTGCTCAATACTAAAATAGCAGAGGACATTTCCCAATCAAATATTATATATCATGGATTTAATCTCGTTACAAAAGTTTCATGATTACTGCAATCATCAGACGAGACGGATTGCTGTAATTATGAAACTTTAGTTACGATATATTAAATGCATAATATTCAATTATATATATATATATCCAAACTGGCGAAAACTTCTTATCTTTTTTATCCATCTGTACTCGTAGTTTTCGATATATATATGAGCATTTAAATATGATCGCATTATATATCCATATATCTGGGCGTGTACTTTTTTTGTTAATCTAAATCTTTTATGAAAATTCGATAGCAGATTTCCTTCCCGTTTAAAAAAAAAAAAAAATCTATTTTGTTCTCAGATTTAAAAAAAAACAAAAAAACGTTAGGGTAGCAAAAAAATAATGTCAACGACGCTTGGTAACTGCCAGTTTCTTGCTTATACGATTTTTTCTTTCTCTGTGTCTCTATCTCAGTGTGTTGAGTCCCCACTCTTCACGCTGTGGTCCGCTGGTTCAATCTCTAGTGGCGGAGATTGTGGTATGCACTGATGATGAGACCAAAGGAGGTCGAAACAGCTGTCCAGTGCTCCGGATGTCGCAAATGGTGTTTGCCGAGTTGTCTGGTCGTGGTAATGAGATTCAATTATCAATTATATATAATTCCTCTATCAAATTTAATATATATATATATATATATATATATATATATATATATATATATGTGTGTGTGTGTGTGTGTGTGTGTGTGTGTGTGTGTGTGTGTGTGTGAGAATGGGAAATGAAACCGACAATATGAGGAAAAATGAGTAAAGAAAAGAAATGTAAAGAAAGAAAATCGATATCACTTAGTGATATATATATATATATATATATATATATATAATAAATTTTTTTGAAGGCGTAATAATGCACATTTATGTTTAAAAAACTATTTATTTCTTTTTTTTCTTTTCATATTAAGGGTCCAAATATTTTTCGAGCGAAGCTCATCATCAGGGAATGAATTATTTTTTTCATAATTTTCATCTGTATTTAATAAATTCAATCGTGATGTTGTTCATTGAATGTTTGATGGTAACTGTGAAAAAATTTCTTTTTTTTTTTTTTTCCGGCGAAGATATAGTTACGCTCGGTAAATTCCGTAATAAATCGGTGCAGTGATCGTGTTCCGCGGGATTTTTTTGAAAAATTATTTCATATATAAATTCTTTTTTTTTTTTTTATAATACTATAAAATAATGAAGTCCTGCTCAGGGACACTGAATAAAGATTTTTTTTGTCATTATTTTCATAGTGAGTTCGAAGCATTAATTAAAATGTAATAATAAATTTTTTTTGAAGGCGTAAATAATGCACATTTATGTTTAAAAAACATATTTATTTCTTTTTTTTCTTTTCATATTAAGGGTCCAAATATTTTCGAGCGAAGCTCATCATCAGGGAATGAATTATTTTTTTCATAATTTTCATCTGTATTTAATAAATTTTCATCTGTATTTAATAAATTTTCATCTGTATTTAATAAATTTGGACCCTTAATATGAAAAGAAAAAAAAGAAATAAATATGTTTTTTAAACATAAATGTGCATTATTACGCCTTCAAAAAAATTTATTATTACATTTTAATTAATGCTTCGAACTCACTATGAAAATAATGACAAAAAAAATCTTTATTCCAGTGTCCCTGAGCAGGACTTCATTATTTTATAGTATTATAAAAAAAAGAAAAAAGAATTTATATATGAAATAATTTTCAAAAAATCCCGCGGAACACGATCACTGCACCGATTTATTACGGAATTTACCGAGCGTAACTATATCTTCGCCGGAAAAAAAAAAAAAAAAAGAAATTTTTTCACAGTTACCATCAAACATTCAATGAACAACATCACGATTGAATTTATTAAATACAGATGAAAATTATGAAAAAAATAATTCATTCCCTGATGATGAGCTTCGCTCGAAAATATTTGGACCCTTAATATGAAAAGAAAAAAAAGAAATAAATATGTTTTTTAAACATAAATGTGCATTATTACGCCTTCAAAAAAATTTATTATTACATTTTAATTAATGCTTCGAACTCACTATGAAAATAATGACAAAAAAAAATATATATATATATATATATGCTACGTTTCACTCACCATCATCAGGTGCAGAATGAAGAATTTGAAATAGTCTATTATGCTTTCATCTAAATCTTTTTTCTTTTTTCTTATATATTTTTTCTGGAACTCTAATAATAAGAGGACACATTGAGCTCTTTGAATTACGACTATTGAAAAGCTACTACGTCGTAATGAAGATTTCTTCACTGAATCCTTGGATAATATATATATATATATATATATATATATATATTATATATATATATATGCCAGAATATGTTTAGTTAATGCCTGAAGAAGATATCAGAAGATCTGAAACACGTGTCGCAAATGTAAGATAATAATAAATTTAAAAAAAAGAACATAATCCTTTTTGTGGACGTTCCTTTTTAAAATATTTAATTTTCTCCCGTTAGACCCATAACAATACTTCATATATATATATATATATATATATATATATATATATATATATATATATATATGTGTGTGTGTGTGTGTGTGTGTGTGTGTGTGTGTGTGTGCGTATTTGGGAAGCATTCTTTTATTTTATATATGTAGAATTAAACAAAAGGCAGGTCTCCTGTTTAACGATCCATACACACACAGAGAGAGAGAGAGAGAGAGAGAGAGAGAGAGAGAGAGAGAGAGAGAGAGAGAGAGAGAGAGAGAGAGAGAGAGAGATGAACACAATATTTGGATATACTGAAAATGAGTAGATACATATCATCTACAGAGACACACACAGACACATACAATAATGTTCCCGCCATATATATATATATATATAATATATATATATTATATATATATATATATATGGCCATATATATATATATTTTCAATATATGTATTTGGGCAGCATTCTTTTATTTATAGATGTAGAATTAAACAAAATCGATGTCTCCTGTTTAACGATTTTATTGGTGATCTTTTCAAGCTTTCTGGTCAACTTTTTTTTAATATTTGGATGGAATCCGTGGATTAGTCCACCGAAGTTCGTATCCCGAGTACTTTCTGCACTTCGAAGTGCCATCATCAGGGGTGATGTGTTCCAGTTTTTTAATTTTTTTTTTATTTTTAATTTTTTAATTTTTTAAAATTATATTAACGGGGAGGCTGGAAGTTGGTCAGAAAACTCGAAAAGATCAAAAATAAAATTGTTAAACAGGGAGATGTGCCTTTTGTTTAATTCTACATGTATAAATGAAAGAATGCTGCCCAAATACACACACACACGGACATATATATATATATATATATTATATATATATATATATATTTGTGTGTGTGTACGTGTGTGTGTATGTGTGTGTGTGTGGAGAAAATGTTGATATAACACAAACGAATATATTCAATTGATATTTCGCCTCATTATTGTTTGAGGCTTCCTCGGGATTTATTGATTTAAGTGCTTCTACATTCTGCTTTTATAGTGAAAAAGTAAAGGGGTAGAGGGGAGGGAGAGAAAAGGGGGATTGGGGTATTGTTGTGTAGTCTAGGGGAATGAAAAGAAAGTTGAAAGGGCATAGTATGTGTGGAAATGGTGTTTTCATTTCTATGGGGTCTGATAGTTGACTTTGAAGAGAAATTTTATGTTTCAGGAGTGGGTCAATTGTGTGAGGTCAAATGCGTTATTTTATCCATATTTTCCTCCATTCTCGACCACATTCAATCCTTGACTCCTCATATATATATATATATATATATATATATATATATATATATATATATATATATATATATATATAAATTTATTGTGTATAAACTTTGTTCTTGTGAACGTTATTTTTTTTGTAGTATGAAGCATGGAAAAAACTGACAAAAACAAAAACAAAAAAAAGAACAAAAAGCAGAATTTTAATATCTGTGGTTCTGTTCCTGTTTCGATTAATTCCGATATTTCGGGTGAACATTCACTCTTTGTTAAGGTATAAAGACTGTGTGGTGAAAAGTGAAATCCAGTATATTTTTACCCTATTGTTTACTGCTAATAGTCTTAACTCCAGTATCACTGAAGATATTAACTCATTTTTTTTGTTTAAATAAGCAATGTATTTCCATCCATACTGCAACCCCCCCAAAAAAAAAACAAAACTGGAACACATCACCCCTGATGATGGCACTTCGAAGTGCCGAAAGTACTCGGGTCCTGAACTTTGGTCGACTAATCCACAAATTCCACCCAAATTTTAAAAAGTTGGCCAGAAAACTCGAAAAGATCAAAAATAAAATTGTTAAACAGGAGATGTGTCTTTTGTTTAATTCTACACACACACAGACACACACGCGCACCCACACACACCTACACACACACACACACACACACACATATATATATATATATATATATATAATATATATATATATATATGACCGTTTAAAATATGATCGTCTATGGATTTGTGTATCCATATATCTGGGTGTGTGCTTTTACTTTTTGTTAATCTAAATATTTTGTGATAATACGATAGAATATTTCCTTCCCGCTTAAAAAACAAACAGCGATACCCATTTTGTTCTCAGATTTAAAAAAAAAAAATGCGTATAAATTGCGAATATTTATTTCTTAATTTAGTAAACCGATGACTTTCCCTTTTTTTTTTTCTTTTTTCTTTTTCTTTTTTTTTTCCTGTCGCATTTTATTCCTAGAGGATCAGCCTTGTTTCCTTACCGAAATTCAAGAGCTGATTTTAAAGAACAGAAAATTCTTAACAAATGCTGTTTTCTTCTTTGTGAATATTACGAACAGCTGTTTGCCATTATTAAGCTGAATGATATAAATATTTCTTTTAGAATTTTTCAAAGTTTTAAAACACACAGACACAGACAGACAGACAGACAGACAGACTGACAGATAAACACACACACACACACACACACACACACACACACACACGTGCGTGCGCGTACATACACCAAAATAAATAAAATAATTGAAAGAATCTGTTGCATGGATTAAAACCAGAGAAAAGAATATATATATATAGAAATAACCTGTTCGAGTTTCACCATAAGGATCTTCAGGGTTAAATCCACTGAATGAATCAAGATATTGATTAATTACAGCTAACTGCACTTTATATTTGTTATAACGCTGACTTATCCGAGTAACACTTATACCAACCAAATATCAAGACCAACCCAATTTTTAAAGTCATTCCTTTCAAAGACACACACACACACACACACACACACACACACACACACATATATATATATATATATATATATAAGTTAAGAGAAAGGAAATGAATCCGACGGTATGAGTATAGATAAAAGGATATGAAAACAACACAATATGCTGTTGAAGTGAAAATATTTTATATCATATTCATAGCTAATATTGAACAATATTTAGATTTATAAAAATCATCTTCAGAGCTTGTTTATACTCCGGACTTATCAATTTTCGTCTCCGTTATTGATAAGTCCGGAGTATAAACAAGCTCTGAAGATGATTTTTATAAATCGAAATATTGTTCAATATTAGCTATGAATATGATATAAATCTTTTACTTTAACTGCATATTGTGTTGTTTTCATATCCTTTTATTTATACTCATATATATATATATATATATATATATATATATATATTATATTATATATATATATATACAATAAAGGGAATGACTTACCAGTAAAAAAAATATTGAGTTAATCCCAATATTTGGCTGACACAAGTATTAATCGGATAAGTTCGTGTTATAAATAAAGTGCTCAACACGTTAGTAGAGCGGAGTTAGTATTACAGTAAGTACAGAAATAATTTATTCTGTACACACTATAATACTATATATATATATGTGAAGCGTAAACAAATCGAGAAAAAGTCATTCTCTGTATGTACATTTCGGCCTATTATGCCTCATCAGCAGAGTATATAGACTGGAAGCCACTTTATGTGTGATATAACTGCTGATTAGGAATAATAGGCCGAAATGTACATACAGAGAATGACTTTTTCTCGATTTGTTTACGCTTCACATTTGAACAGATATATTCGCCTAATTCATTAACTGTCAACTAATCAATTTTCAAATTAGGTATGACTTCAATTAAGCACACATTCTTCCATATTATATATATATATATATATATATATATATATATATATATATATATATATATGTTTTGTGTGGGTGCAAGTCCTTCCGTTTTTTTTATTCTTTCTTCTTCTTGATTCTCTTTTCTTTCTTTCCTTTCATTGTTTCTTTCCTTTCTTTTCTTGCTTTTTCTTTTCTTTCTTTCTTTCTTTCTTTCTTTCTTTCCTTTTTTCTTTTCTTTCTTTTCTTTGCTTTTTCTTTCTTCCTCCCTTCCTTCTTTCTTTGTTTTTTTCTTTCCTTTCTTTCTTTCCTTTTTCCTTTCTTCCTTTTCTTTCTGTTCTTTCTTTCTTTCTTTCTTTCTTTTCCTTTATCCTCCCTTTCTTCCTTTCACCAATCTTGTATTTCTTTAAGTCATCCTAATACCCTTTTTCTTTTTCCTTCTTTTTTCCTTCCTCGTTGATTTCATTCATTAAATCCCCCTTCCTTTCTTTCTTTACTTTTTATTACCTTCCCATCATGCCCCAAACTCTCTTCCTTCCTTCCTTCCTTTGCTCGTCGCCATTTTGTTATCAACCTCCTTTGATGAGTAACAATCTTAACCGGAAGTCATGATACGAAACATCGCCGTATTTGAAAAAGATTTCTTTTTAAAAAGAAAGACAAACAATTATAATAATTCTCACAAAGTAATCACATCTACCGGATATGACGTCATATTCAATGTAGAAAAACATTTTCATTATCTTTCGGGGGCCTTTGAAGCTTCCAGGAATATAATTAAATTTTAAATAAAATTTTGTTTCACACACACACACACGCGCACACACACACACGCACACGCACACGCACACACACACAGATCAAACATAACAGCCCAGCTAGTATGCATAACGACACTCCTGTATTTGCATAAAGATGTATAATACATACATACACACACACGCACACACACACACACACACACACACACACACACACACACATATATATATATATATATATATATATATATATATATATATATATATATATGAGAGTAAGTAAACAAACAATGCGTTTATTTGATATGCCTTTTAGCCGACAATTTTTGGAGGATATGTGCTTAATTGAAGTCATACCTAATTTTGAAAATTAATCGATTTGTTTAGCCTTACATTTGAACATATATGCCCGCCTAAATTCATTAATTATTAACTAATTTTCAAATTTAGGTATGACTTCAATTAAGCACATATCTTCCCCCCCAAAAAAATATATATACATAATGATCGTTTGCTCACAAACTTGATCTCTCTGTGATCGTAAAATATATAAACAAACCTATGTAATTAATAGTTTAAACACGAGCCACGCTAGAGCAGCTGTCAGTAGCCGGGGATAAGAATGCAGGCTGGCAAACAGTCAGTCGGATTTCGCCCTAGCCATGGATAGTTGTTGTGTCTCCTTGGTCTAGCGCTAGTGAAAAGGGAATAGACTCCTTTACATTCTGGCTGATACCGACATTAGGCCACCCCGACGATAAATCTTAATATTAAAAATATTATTAATCTTAATGTTACTTATATCGAACGTGTCAATAATATTACTATCTACGTCAGAGTTTTTCAACGGGTGTGCCTAGGCACACTAGTGTACCGTGAAGCTTTCGCAGGGTGTGCCGCGAGTCTTGAAGACGGTTAATCATCCTCTTATATATTTATTCTATTACTTTAATATTTTTTGTTTTAATTAAATATTTTTTATTAGGAGGTTGATTTAGAAGGCTATCACAGTGCAGATGTAAAGAGAGAAAAAAATAATACGGTAGCAATGGTGTTGTGTGTTAACCTGTATTTAATTCTTGAATTTTCGAGATAAAATCTCTTTTTCCAAAGATCACTGGAACTGAAGTTATGGCATTTCTATTTAAATTAATTTTTTTTTTGAAAATGATGGTATTTTTTATATAACTGTATTCTCGTGTTATACTTTTATATAGCATATTTTTTGTTCTAATTAAATATTTTTTTTTTAATTAAATATTTTTGTACTCTTAGAACAGTGTTTTTCAACTCTGTCTTAGAAACATCTATTTATATAATTAAGCGAATTACATAATTAATTTCTGGTAAAAATAAATATTTTTACTCTATTTAATATTTTTTCTATTTCACTTTAACATTTAAAAATTTTACTTTAATATATTTTTGTTTTATTATTTTAATGTTTTTTCTTTATTTTACTTTAACATTTAAAAATGTTACTTTAATATATTTTTGTTTTATTATTTTTTTTATTTTACTTTAAAATTTTAAAATTTAACTTTAATATATTTTTTGTTTTATTATTTTAATGTTTATTTATTTTACTTTAACATTTAAAAATTTAACTTTAATATATTTTTTGTTTTATTATTTTAATGTTTTTTTTATTTTACTTTAACATTTAAAAATTTAACTTTAATATATTTTTTATTTTATTATTTTAATGTTTTTGCACACCGGTTGAAAAACTTTGTCTTAGAAACTTTTATTTCTACTTAAGTAATTTCTTTGTGAAAATGTATACCTTTTATTCCGTTATATACTGATGGTATACCTCGATCAATTTATTGTCCAGCTCACTGTGCTCTGAGATGAAAAAGGTTTAAAAATTCTGATCTACGTAATTATGTTATTAAGTAGTTCGATTATATATATATATATATATATATATATATATATATATATATGTATGTGTGTGTGTGTGTGTGTGTGTGTGTGTGTGTGTGTGTGTGTGTAAGTTGAAAATGGAAACGAATCTGACGGTATGTTGAAATGAAAAATAAAGGAAAGAAAATGTTGAATGGATAAAATAGGATTTATTTTATTTTATTTTACTGACACGTGTTTCGGCTAGGAGTTTATCCATACATACATATATTATATCTATTATTATTTTAAATACAAAATAAAATAAAATAAAAATAATAGAAAAGACTACAGAAAGAATACATATTTCAAAATCGACAATAGACAAATTCTCTTTTTCAAAAACTGTTACAATAAGATATACATGACTGTCGCTGACCGAGAAACGCGTGGGATGATGTGCTTATATTTGAAACTACCGCATATTTTTTTTGCAATATCAATGTTTTCGTTTTGAATTCATATTATTTCCGTCTCCGCTCTTGTTAAGTCCGGAGTAAAACAAGCTCTGAAGATGATTTTTATAAATCGAAATATTGTTCAATATTATCTATGAATATGATATAAAATATTTTCACTTTAACAGCATTGAGTGTTGTTTTCATATCCTTTTATCTATACTCATATATATATATATATATATATATATATATATATATATATATATATAAGTGTCTTTTAATAGATTTTTAGAAGCATTGTATGTATGTGTAAAATATAAATTTGAAGACAATTTACAATATTAAAAAAACACTTATTTCACCACGCCTGGGCGAGGCTTATTTTATAGTTAAAAAAACAAAAAGAACTAAAAGAATTTCGAATAATCAGCACGAGCGCATATACAACAGACCGACATGCCATCACGGAAAATCCCGAACATTTCAAATATCTGGCGTTCCTCCAACTTAATAACAACAGAAGATTACGCCGGCTCGGTGCTTAAAAAAAAACACGGATGCTTCTGCCTCTGATAATGAGATTTTCTCGAAAATATTTAGGTAAATAAACATCATTTAACACCTATTACATTGCATTGTAAATTGCCTTCAAATTTATATTTTACATATATATATATGTAGTGATCATGGGGATATGTGAAGGGGTAGAATTGGAATAAATTTGGTTTATAATGAAATGTGTGAATTTGTAAGGAGAGAGGATTGATTAAATTTTGATACATTGTAGAATAAACTACATTTAGAATAAATGATTTAAAAGAAAATACATAGATTGAAAAAAAAAACCGGTCGTATATTAATGGAGGGTAAATACAAAATTGCACCGGTGAAATTTCGTTTTTATTCTCCGTTAATACATGACGGGGGTTTTTAAATATAAAGTTATAATTCTAATCATTTGGACAATATTGTTTGACAGCATCATCATCGCCGTAATAAAACTCATGTCTTTTTTCAGATGAAAATTTTTGCCATTATAAAATCGTATCAATCCAGTAATATTGTTATGAATTTTGCTTCAGGAAGTAAGACACAGAAAAAAATGAAGAATTTCTTTTCATTTTTGGTAATCCGATAAAAATGTAATTTTTCACTTTTGACAGACGCAAGAGCCAAAGACGCCGAATCGCAGAAGTAAGAAGAAGAAAAATGGTAAAAACAAAAGTTCCTTAATTTAATCGGAGAATTATAGTCTTTAATCTAAATTTTTGTGATTCGATTTTTAGATCAGACACTTGCTGGAGAAGAATTGTCTCTTATGGCGTGAGTTTTATTATTGTGTCTGCGACAAAATGTGCTATTCTTTGCTGAATACCAAAAAGACTGTCATAGCATTCTTTATTTGAAGATTCTCTTGTGTTGCCTTTTGTGGTAATAGCAAAATGCTGAAACGTCAAATATAAACAAGTTTATTGAATTTAAAGACATGGATTTTATTTTCTTTCTTTTTATTATTTCTTTCTTTTTTTCTTTTAGTCATCCTTCTCCAATTTCTTTCTTTCTTTCTTTCTTTCTTTCTTTTCCCCCGTTTGACTTTTAGTCTTTCTCCATCCCAGATTTACTTTCCTTCTTTCCTTCATTTTCTCATTCTTTCTTTCTTTCTTTCATTTTTTCCCTCGTCTTTCTTTTAGTCTTCCTTGCCCACTTTTTTTCTTTCTTTATTTCCTTCTTTCTTTTTTTCTTTCTTTCTTTTTTTGTTTCCATTATCTTTCTTTTAGTCATTCTTTCTTTTCCCTCGTCTTTCTTTTAGTCTTCATTTCTCACTTTCTTTCTTTCTTTCTTTCTTTCTTTCTTTCTTTCTTTCTTTGTTTCTTTCTTTTAGTCTTCATTCCTCACTTTCTTTCTTTCTTTCTTTCTTTCTTTTCCCTCATCTGTCTTTTAGTCTTTCTCCATCCCAGATTTCCTTTCCTTTTTCCCTTCATTCTCTCATTCTTTCTTTCTTTCATTTTTCCCTCGTCTTTCTTTTAGTCTTCCTTTCTTTTCTTTCTTTCTTTCTTTCTTTCTTTTAGTCTTCATTCCTCACTTTCTTTCTTTCTTTCTTTCTTTCTTTTCTCTTTCTTTCTTTTAGTCTTCCTTCCCCACTTTCTCACTTTCTTACTTTCATTCTTTCCCCTCATCTTTTTAAAATGTTCCTTCTTCTCTTTCTTCCTTTTCTTTTTTTCTTTCTTCCCCCTAGTTTTCATTTTAGTCTTTCTTTCTTTCTTTCTTTCTTTCTTTCTCAGTTTTCCTTTGTTTATGGTTAAATCACGTGGAAAGCACTGGTTCCCACAAGATCACCAAAGTTAAGCAGTGATGAGCCTGTTCAATACTTAGATGGGGTGACCATTTAAGCAACAGCAGGTACTATAAGTAACCACACATCAAAATGAACTGATTCGGCATTTAAACGACTCGAAGAGGGTTGATATACCGTAAAACAAAACCACCACCAACTTAATCTCCATTTTCTTTCTTTCTTTTTTCATTCATTCTTTCTTTCTTATCCTCTTTCTTTTTTATCCTCTTTCTTTCTTTCCTTCTTTTCTGAAGAAAGGCACAGTTGTCTCAAAGGTCATGACCAAATATAGATTAAATATCAGGAATTCTTTTAGCAATAATCTTCTCACTGTAGGTGTGTGGAATAGTTTGCCATTGTATGTTCTTCTTTCAACCGGTGTGAATAGTTGAAAGAAAGAAATATAACAGCTATTGTAACACCACAAGCGAAAAGTGGTTCTATAATTAAATAAAAATATTAAAAGTGTATTTGCTGTCTGCATATATATATATATATATATAATTTATATATATATATATATATATATATATGCAAAATACATATATGTATATATAAATATATGAAGTGGACAAACAATATCGATATCTCATATAAATATATATATATATAAATATATATATATATAAATATATATGCAAAATACATATTTGTGCATATATATATTATATATATATATATATATATATATATTATATATGTGTGTGTGTGTGTGTGTGTGTGTGTGTGTGTGTGTTCGCACAAATATGGATTACGCATTTCTTTATGTAAACTAGCAAAATAAAAAAATGCCCTCTGGCCGACGTAAAATAAATATTGCCTGAGGGGATGGGAGTTGAAAATTTAATATCAGAGAGTTTGTATCATAAGTAAAGTAAAATCATCAAATTTATTAAAGGAGTAAAAAATAAAATAAATTTATTAAAGGAGTAAAAAATAAAAAATTGAAAAGGAAACTTAGTTCTGATAACTTTAAATATATATTAAAATAAAACAAACTATATATATATAGATAATACCAGGTATGTATTTATTAAAACTTGTTTAAAAAAACAATGAGGACTGTCTAACATTGCATGCTCAAATTTTGAGTGTATTCTATTTATGACGATTTTAGGCAGTGTGACGTAAGCAGTGACGTAGTTTTTGTTACAGAAAAAAACCGGAAGCGAATCTCCATTATTAATAGATTTGTCTTTCTTTGAAGCCTTTCTTTCTTTCTTTCCGTTTATCTTTCATTCATGTTCGTGTTTCTTTCTTTCTTTTTTTCTTTTTTTTTTCTTTCTTTCTTTATTAACGGTCGTCTTTTTTCTTCTTTACATTCATTCTTTCTTTCTTTATATCTTCTTTCTTTAATTCATTCTTTCTTACTGTTTTACTTTCTTTTTTTCTTTTTTTATATCTTTCTTTTACTATTTCTTTCTTTCTTCTTTTCTTTCTTTGTTTCTTTCTTTATTAACGGTATTCTATTTATGTTTATTTATTTATGTTTATTTCATTCGTTCTTTATTTTTTTCTCATTTCTTTCTTTCTTTACGGTTATCTTTCTTTCTTACTTTCCTTTTCTTATTATTACTTTCTTTCTTTCTTTCTTATGTTTTTCTTTCTTTCTTTTTCCTTTCTCTTTTTCTTTACGTTCGTCTTTTTCTTTCTTCTTTATTTATTTCATTTTTTTCTTTTCGTTCAATTCCCTTTCTTCTTTCTTTCTTTCGTTTTTTCTTTCCATTCATCTTTCTTTCCTTCTTTCTTTCTTTCTTTCTTTCTTTCTTTCCGTTCATCTTTCTTTCCTTCCTTCCTTCTTTCTTTCTTTCTTTCTTTCCGTTCATCTTTCTTTCTTTCTTTCTTTCTTTCGTTTTTTTTCGTTTATCTTTCTTTCTTTCTTTTTTTCTTTCTTTCTTTCCCTTAATATTTCTATCTATCTTTTTTTTCGTTCATCTTTTTTTCTTTCTTTCTTTCGTTTTTTCTACACTTGATATTCTGCTGCGTCTTATTATTATTATTTTCACTTCTTTTGAGTTTTCACATCAGCGTCAGCTGATGGTATTTCACTGGAGTCTGAGTGACAACAAGTCTCTTCATGTCTATAGGACTCTTCTGAGTATTCTGGCAGATTGCAGCAGTGCAGTAGTCTGTATGGTCTCAATTCTTCCTCTGATTTCCAGATCCTTCAGTCTTTTTCCAAGTTTATTGGCACCGTTCCAAGTGCACCAACTACAATTGGTATCACTTTCACTCTCATATTCCACAGCCTTTTCAATTCTCTGGCAAGGTCCAGGTATTTATCCATCTTTTCATTTTCCTTCAGTTTCACCCTGTGATCTGCTGGACCGCAAAGTCCACCAGTTGACACGTTCTCTTTATTATTATTATTATTATTATTATTATTATTATTATTTTACTCCTTTTGAGTTTTCACATCAGCATTAGCTGATGGTCTTTCACTGGAGTCTGAGTGACAGCATGTCTCCTCAGGTCTCCAGGACTCTTCTGAGTATTCTGGCAGATTGCAGCAGTGCAGTGTTCTGAATGGTTTCAATTTATTATTATTATTATTATTATTATATTATTATTATTATTATTATTATATTATTATTATTTTCTACTCGTATCCAAAGTGGCCACCATTTTTATGACTCTGTTCTCGGTATTTTTGCTAAACCGAACGGAATTCGTAAAAACAAGCAAAAAAGCTCACCCCGCCCCCCAAACCCGACGCCACCTCACCTAGCGACACCGCCTTCTCAATCTACAGATTAGTTGACAGAATTGCCTCAGCCAATCAAAAGCTAGATCACGTGAAAGCCATTTTGACAGTAGCAAAACATCAAAGAAGACAGTGATATAACAATCCAGACATGTCTCCTTTTTTGTCAATTTAGAACTCGAAAAAAGAATAATTTTCTTTAAAAAAATTTCTCTCTTTCTTTCTTTCTTTCTTTCTTTCTTTCTTATTTCTTTCTTCCTTTCTTTCTTTCTTTCTTATTTTTTCTTTGCTTTCTTTCTTTCTTTCATCTTTTCTTTCTTTCTTTCTTTCTCTCTTTTTTAGAACTCTAAAAAAGAATAATTTTCTTTAAAATCTTTTCTCTCTTTCTGTCTTTCTTTTTTTCTTTCTTTCTTTCTTTCTTTCTTATTTCTTCCTTTCTTTCTTTCTTTCTTTCTTCTTTCTTTCTTTCTTTCTTTCTTATTTCTTTCTTTCTTTCTTTCATTCTTTCTTATTTCTTCCTTGCTTTCTTTCTTTTTTCTTAATTTTATCTCTTTTCTTCTTTCCATTTTTTTCATCTTTTTTCGTCTTTATTTCTTTCTTTTTTCCCTTCTTTCTTTCTTCTTTCTGTTCATCTTTCTTTTATTCATTAATTCTTTTATTCATTCTTTTTACCCTTCTTCATTTCTTTCTCTTTTCCCTTTCTCTCTTTTTTGCTCCTTTCTTTCATCCTTCTTCCATTTCTTTTTATTCGTCTTTATTTCCTTCTTTCCCCCCTTCCTTCTTTCCTACATTTGTCTGTTCATATTTCTTTCTTTCTCACCATGTTTTTCTTTCTTTCATTCATTCTCTTTTTTCTCCTCTTTCTCTCTTTTTTGTTCGTTCTTTCATTCTTTTTCTATTTCTTTTTTCTCGTCTTCATTTGCTTCTTTCTCTTCTTTCTTCTTTCTTTCTTTCTTTCTTTTTTCCTGTTTTTTGTTCATCTTTCTTTTTTCTTTCATTCTTTCTTTCTTTCTACCTTTTTAATTTCTTCTTTGTAATCATCTTGTTTCTCATTATTTCCTTCTCTTTACGTAGAACCGGAATACAAAATACTCAAATAATTTTAGCCACAACACCACAGTTTTACAAAAAGAATTATACAACAAATATTAAAAAAAACAAACAAAATTTACACCGCCCTGTCGGTTGGGGCGTTAGAATGCACCGACTGCACCTCTGCAGAGGGATAAGACTCCCCCGATGGGGCCACCTGTTGGTCGTGGGTG
>JALAJA010000205.1:7500-42500 GCA_023376005.1 Doryteuthis pealeii | reverse complement strand
GTACATTCAGGGATTGATATTTTCTCAATTTGTTTAGCCCTTACATTTGAACTATATCCCGCCTAATCCTTAATTATTAATCAAATTAATTTTCAAAATTAGGTATGACTTCAATTAAGCACATATCCTCCAATATATATAATATATATATATATATATATATATATATATATGCCCAGACAGAACTGGGCTCTTTAACCATGGTAGGTAACCAGTCTAGGAGAAGGAAAACTCTGAATTCAAACCTGTTAAACTCCGCTTTGGAAATTGACCTTGTGTCGCATTCTGCCTGCGAGGAGAGGTTGGTATATATAATAATATATTAATAATATTATATATATATGATAATTTTAAAACAAATATGAAATAGAAACGGTTGAGTGTGCAAAATAATTTTCGGTCGTTTCGTAAATGTTTATCTGTTTATTTAAGCAAATGTTTCCGCCGGACTTGAACCTAACGAAGCAGACGAAGAACACGACTGAAGACTTTTTGAACTGTAAGGAGGCAAATATTTCCCCCGATTGTTGGAATGTCCACCATTATGCCCAATTCATCCCTAATTACCAATTGATTACACAGTCAAGAATCTCAGCTTCTCTCCACCCCCTCCCTCCCATCCCCCGTTCACACGCACCTTATTGCTTTTTTTGGGGGCTGGGTAGAAACAGAGGCGCGGCTCATTAGGTAACAACGTTGTTTCTGTCCAAATAGCGCGTTTTCGGTTATCGCTCTCTGGTTTCGATGTTTGGAATGTGCAGACAGACAGAACAGACAGGCAGATATATTTATATGAGAAGTAAACAAACAAACGATGTGTTTTGTAATGGCTTTTTTTTAGCCGACATTTTTAGGAGAATAATTCATTAAATTATTAATTAATTTATTTTAAAAATTAGGTATGACTTCAATTAAGCACATATTCTCCCCAAACATATATATATATATATATATAATATATATAATATATATATATATATATATATATATATAATAAAAATTTGAAAAAAAGTGTTCCGAAAATGGGATGAATTTAATTATCGATGTTAAAACATTTCGGTTTCATTGAACCTTCATCAGGATGTATCTTGGGGTGAAGAAAATGATGGATGTTTTTATATGTGACAGGAGATGAAAATCTTTTTAGTTAATGTAACTGTATTTGATCAGCGTTTATTTTTGAAAGGCAAGTCGCGTATCTACTCACGCGAAGGTGTCATGACGCTGACGCAACTCGAAGAAATGCAAAAGACGAGAAAAAGTATTAATGGACTGATTATTTTTAAGATAACATAGGGAAACAAAAGTGGAAATGATAACTAAAATAAATAATTAAATGAAGCCTGGTATTTAGTAATTATTTAACACTATTTTAGCTAAAAACGGAGATATATTAAAGAATCCTGTCGATTATTAAGGGAGGGCAAATGCGAAATTGGCACAGGCTTCAAAAATCTGTCGTAGTCTTTGAAGTCTATATATAATAATATATATATATATATATATATATGAGAAGGACAAGATGGAATGAAAACACCACACACAATGCTGTTAAAGAACAGCATTGTGTGGTGTTTTCATTCCATCTTTTTCATTCTCATACTGTCGGATTCATTTCCTCTCTTTTAACTATATATATAATATATATTATATATATATATATATATATAACAGAACTATAATTTAAAAAATAAAAAATATTATAAAAATAAAAATCTGTTTTCCAATACCTTTAAAGTAATAAAGATTCATCATTCGCAACTGATGATTTGGAAGAGTTAGACACTTTGTCTAAGCTCCCTGAAATAGAACTATAATGCTAAATTTCTAAGTCTTTTTTATTTCTTTACTATGTGAATCTACATAATACGGTGTGATTTGTGGCGCACTCAACGTCACAGCTTTGCTGATTGAACAGCAACGTGCTCGGCGAGTTTGTGGTGAATGAGGCAGCCCCTTGGTTAACACTGTTCACGCCAGCCTTTTGGGAAATGCTAGAAAAATGACCTAAACAAATGCCGGTTCAACCTATCAAGCTGGCCAGAAACCAACATTTCGAAGGTTGTCCACATTAGCTGGGTGAAAACTAGAAATACAACACAAAACAAGGCTAAGAATAGCCACCTGGAATGTCTGGACAACATCCGAATCTTGAGATTGGGGAAACCCCCAAAAAACTACATACTTGCACCGTGACAGGAAGTATCTCGATAAGGGACAGACAACCGATGCTCTTGCGGAAATAAGCTCCAGCTATAAGGTCCAATTGACAGGAGGTCTGGATACACATCCTCATGGAAAAGACAGGCCGATGATAGCTGTAAGAAGTTTGAAGTAAGGTGACTCGAGCCTCCATTCTGAAGCGACACATGACGGACACCATAGAACATTTCCTACATTGAGTCTGACCTGTGTGGCAGCGCTTGTATGTCGAGGATTTCATATGTGTGATAGGGTACATAAAAACAAGCTGGATCCGTGGGCCATCTGCGTGCTCACAACTGCCACATCTGGACTACTTGTAGAAATGGCTTTATCTGTCAAGAAGCGGCAATCACAATATATATATATATTATATATATATATAATAATATATATAAACATATATATATAATATATATATATTATATATGAGTATGATATCTATATATCTTTTTGTTGATTTAGTTTGATGTAATATGTATATTTACAAAAATCAGTATCATTATACATATATACATATACATATATGTTGCGACTATATACATATATATATAGGGTTATATATATAATATATATAATATAATATATATAATAACACATACATATATAAATTGGCGCCCCCCACCATAATGGTGGGGGGGGGACAAAGTTAAGTGACCATCATGTGAATATACATATATACATACATACTTACACACAACAATTATAAATGAATACACATTGCTTCATATCCAAACATTTGTCGAAATGTTTAAATCAAACTAAATCAACAAAAAGATATATATATAATATATATATATATATATATATATATTATAGAAGAGAGAGAGAGAGAGAGAGAGAGAGAGAGAGTGAATAGTGGGAGATTGTGAGAGAGATACTGAGAAAGAGGGAGAAAGAGAGAAAGAGAGTAGATATACTATATATAGAGAAAGATAGAGTGAGAGAGGGAGTCACAGAGAGAGAGAGAGAGAGAGAGAGAGAGTGAGAGAGAGAGAGTGTGTTGTTGAGAGAGAGCGTGTTATTGAGAGAGAGAGAGGAGAGAGAGAGCGATTTTAAAGAAGTCGCTTTGATTTTGTAACTTGATGAAATTCTTTGAGAATAGATACATAGATATATACGAATATAGATAGATATGATATAGATAAATAGATAAAATATGAACAGACAGATAAATAGATATGAACAGAGATAGATAAATAGATAGATAAGTATAGAACTTATATAGAGTTATAAAGAGGCTGATATCATATATCTTATTATAATGGAGATTGTGTATTTTTTCTGTCTGTACCGAAACTATATTTAACCAAAGTCACATTTCTCTTAGTTATTCACATCACATTCTCCAGGATTTTTTTTATTTAAACCTCAATAATTAATAAATTGTTTTCCATCATTAAGACTGTTGACCATATCTACAATACTAACATGCAATTGTATTATATATACAACAAATGGCGGATTACAGTGTGAATGGGAAGGCTAATTTGCATATTGATCTTAAAAATGTGATTTTAATAAATAATGCTTAGTATTATTGATTTCTAATTGTTTGGTTTTATCTTATTAATATGAGCAAAAATCTCGGGGAATAAATCTTAAAGAAATCCTTAACAAGAAGAAATAACTAATATTATTTTACTCCTATTTTAACTAAATAGTTAAATTAGGAAACTTTACCAATGAAAGAGGGGAGTAATTGAAAATGATGGAAGAGTTAATTTCAAAGTTGTTCTATTTTTTAATCAATACCCCCTCTGTTCCAATTTTTTTATCTGCATTCTTATTCAGTTTCATTAGCCTTTCTAATTTAATGCGATATTTCATTACATTAAAAACATAAATACTTGCACCCCGGGTGCATATATTTGCTAGTATATATATAATATATATAATAATATATATATATATATATATATGTGTGTGTGTGTGTGTGTGTGTGGGTGGGTGGGTGTGTGTGGGCAGCATTCTTTCATTTATACATGTAGAATTAAACAAAAGTTGTTTTTTTTTAATTATATTAATGTGGAAGCTGGAAGGAGAAGAATTGATGAGAAAGGTGTTATAGGCATTTTAGAATGTGTGTACTACATTGGAAATTAATTTTGTTTAAGGATGGTTTGTATTGTTTTATGTATAGAGCTTCTAGTATTTGGAGTTTTTATTTATTGTTTCTGATGATGGCACTTCGAAGTGCCGAAAGTACTCGGGACCTGAACTTTGGTGGACCTATCGACGAATTCCACCAAAATATTAAAAAGTTGGTCAGAAAACTCGAAAAGATCAAAAATAAAATTGTTAAACAGGAGATGTGTCTTTTGTTGAATTCTACATGTATATATATTATATATAATATATATATATATATATATATATATATATTATATATATATAATATATATATATATATATAACAACTGTGTATTGTTATCACTATCTCACTTGGTGATTCAGTAGTGAAATAATATATGCGGTATTATTAGAAGAGTGTTCAATATATGATAAATAAATCAATGTATATACATTTTTATATATGTATTTAATTACATGGATATTTTGTCTGCAACCTCAGGTTTCATACCCATCATTTTTGGCAATCACCATGAAGAATGGAAAAGTTTTTGAAAAATCGAAAAAATTGAAAAGCAATCAATCTCGGAAATTAAACAAAAGATTTTTTAGCGTATCAGTATTCATAGGTTTTATTTATATGTAAATATATTCTTGTAGATGTGGTGATTGCATGTATATGTATATACGTATATGTATAATATATATATATATAATATATATATATATATATATATATAATGTTAAATCAGGAAATACCCTCTGCTGAAGAGGATATTTTTAGTGGATATAGTGTCCACGGAACTAGCTCTACTTTTTGGTAATCAGAGTCAGAGAGACATTGTGACGGAATAAAAAAATGAATGAAATGAATGGAATAAATGAAAAAATCTTTTCCAAAGGACTTCTTAAGAGAGGTCCATAATGGAAAAGCCCTCTTCCTTTTAACTGGACTCTTTATTGAAGCATTAAATTAATATAATTATTATATATAATATTTATATATATATATATATATATTATAATGAGTCAGATAAACCTACTAAAAGTTTCGCTTAACGCTCTTCAGTGCTAAGATCTGACTAAAGAGACTTGGAGCAAACGCATTACATTACACATTATATATATATATATATATATATATATATATATATATATATTTATATATATATATGTGTGTGTGTATATATATGTATATATATATATATATAATATATTATATATATAATATATATATAATAATATTATAAATTATATATAAAGGTATTACATATCTATTTTATTTGATGGCTATAGACTGTTCTATTGCCATTAAATATATATATATATATATATAATTATATTCATATATTTATTTTATTATATTATATAATAGCTCTATTCTTTATATCGAGCACTCTCCTAATACTACTGCAATTTGGCGCACCATTCCAGTGAAAGCTGAAGAGGTGACTATCACACAGACTATATATATATATATTATATATATATATATATATATAATATATACATATATATATATATATATATATATATATATATATATATATATATATATAAATAAAACGTGTATATGTGTACACATGTGTGCGTGTTTGTGTTTGTTGCGTTTATATGTGTGTTTGTATGTGTGTATATGCATGTGTGTGTGTGTGTGTGTGTGCGCGTGTGTGTGTGTGTCTGTGTCTGTGTGTCTGTGTGTTTGTGTGTGTGTAATAAAAAGTAGAAATACTGTTTTTGTAGCACAAATAACTGAGTGTATGTGTTCCTAATATTTTAATATTTTTTTGAATTTAACTTAAAAAAATACAACTGCCTAACCAACAATATGACAATTAGTATTAATCTCTGAGTCAGTATCACTTACAATATTAATTCTAACAAGACTGATATGTCATTTTGTATTTTTTTAAATATTAGTCTATTTTGAACACCTACCACACAGTTATTTCAATAAAGGTAGCGGTTTGATGAAACCCATTGGTATATACAGATACCTATGGGTAAATAGATATATAACCGCTAAAAACCGATTTTAAGCTTTTTTCTTTACAATTATATATATATATATATATATATATATATATATAATATATATACTATAGAAATTTAACATTTTTGAAAAGCAAATGATGTTATATAATTGGCTGACAGAAATCTGTTTCGACCGGCTCGATAATCGCTGATCATCAAGAGCAACATATGAGAGAAAGACGGAAAAAAACCGTTAGAAGACAGGGTACTAACAAACGCTATATTCAATGCTGGGATTTTTAAAAAAATGCGTGTTCTCTGTTAAAAATAAATAAATGTTATTTTTTAAAATCAGAAGCATCATAGTTCATAGTAAAACTCAAAAGAGTTTGATGTAAAATGATATAAAAGTGTTTTTTTGTACCCTGTCTTCTAACGGTTATTTTTTCCCCGACTTTCTTTCATATGTTGCTCCTGATGATGACCGATTTATCGAGCTGGTCGAAACAGATTTCTCTCAGCAATTATATAACATCATTTGTTTTTTCAAAAATGTTAAATTCATACTGTCGGATTAACTTCCATTTATTTCATATATATATATATATAATATATATAATATATATATATAATTATATATTATATATATATATATGACGGTGTTATGGGGTCCATGCGTGTTTCTTTGCCGGTAATCTATCTATCTGTCTATATA
The DNA here is from genome assembly GCA_023376005.1 of Doryteuthis pealeii. NCBI lineage: Eukaryota > Metazoa > Mollusca > Cephalopoda > Myopsida > Loliginidae > Doryteuthis > Doryteuthis pealeii. The sequence continues at coordinate 35,536 of JALAJA010000205.1, read as the reverse complement.
TCTATGTAGATCTGGATATATATATTTATCCAAAAAGTCCCGAATGGTTAGGGTGGGATGATTCTATTCAGACGTTCTTTTCTTACACACACACACACACATACACACACACACACACACACACACGCACACACACACACACACACACACACACACATATGCTCATATGTGTGCGTGTGCGTGTGCGTGTGCGTATATTTACCCAACTTCTCCGTTTCGACACAAAGTCTATATATATGCGTGTATATATATGTGTATGTAGTATATTAAGAAAAAATGAAAAAAACACAGGCTTAAATGAGTTAAGTGGTGAGTTTACTGGCCGACGCTGCAGTGTTTCGATCTATTAATTAGATCATCTTCAGGGCATTTGTTGGTATATGGAAGGTAATAAGAAATTATTTATCACAGAATAACGAGAAAAGCGAGTGGTAGTCACTGTTATTCAGTCTGTTTAAAAGTTTTTTGAGGTTTGAAAAAAGGAGACGGTTTGAAATATGACGTCAAATATTCTTTTTTTTATTAACTTAACCCATTTAAACCTGTGTTTTTTTCATTTTCGGATTCACTTCCTTTCTTCACATATATGTGTATGTATATGTGTGTACGCGTATATGTGAATGTATGTCTGTATATGTGTGCTTGTTCGCGCCTGTATGTGTGTATATGCAGTATGTGTGTGTGAGTGTATGCATGTATGTGTATGTATGTGTATATGGGCGTATACGTATATTTTTTGTGTGTGCGTGCAAGCCTTTTACATGTGCGTGCGTGCTTGTGCGTGTATGTGTGTATGCGTGTGTACATGTGTTGCGTATTTCTGTGTGTGAATGCGTGTGTGAATGCGTGTATATGAATATGCGTGTGTATATGTGTGTGCATGTGTGTATGCCCATATGTGTGTGAGTGTATGCATGTGTGTGTGCATGTTTGTGTGAGTATGTGTGTACGTGACTATGTGTTTTAACGTGTGTATATGTGTGTTTGTACGTGCGTGTATGCGTGTATATATGTGTGTTTATATATGTGTATGTGTATGTGTGTATATGCTTGTATGTGTGTACTTGTGCATGTATGGGTATGCGTGTATGTATGTGCGTGTTTGTGTGTATATGTGTGTTTGTATGTATGTGTGTGTGTATATGTGTATGCGTTTATTAGTGTTTGAGTGTATGCGTGTATGTGTGTGTACGCACATATATGAGTATCCATGTGTATGCGTATATGTGTGTATATGCATGTAAGTGTGTACTTGTGCATGTGTGTGCATGTGTGTGTGTGTTCGTGTGTGTTTGCGTTTATATGTGTGTTTGTATGTGTGTGAATGCATGCGTGTGTGTGTATATAAGTGTGTATGCGTGTATATGCGTATGCGTTTGTTAGTGTGTGAGTGTATGCGTGTATGTGTGTGTACGCACATGTATGTGTATTCATGTGTATGTGTATGTGTATGCGTATATGTGTGCAAATGCTTGTAAGTGTGTACTTGTGCATGTGTATGTATGCGTATATGTGTGTGCATGTGTGAGTGTGTGTGAGTGTGTTTGCGTTTATATGTGTGTTTGTATGTGTGCGTATGCATGCGTGTGTGTGTATATGTGTGTATGCGTGTATATGTGTATGCGTTAGTCAGTGTATGAGTGTATGCGTGTATGTGCGTCCGTGTGTATGTGTATCCGTGTGTATGTGTATGTGTGTGTGTGTAATATATACAATTACCAAATTGACGGAGGGGGATGGCGAAAAAAATAAAACGTGTGTGTGTGTACACATGTGTGTGTGTGTGTATGCATGTGTGAGTGTGTATATGTGTGTATGTGTATATAAATGTATGCGTTTATTAGTGTGTGAGTGTATGCACGTATGTGTCTGTGTGCCCGCGCACGTGTATGGGTATCCGTATGTATGTGTATGTGTAAGTAAATTAAAGTCAACGGGGCGGCCTAAAGTCGGTATCAACCAATCAGCGAGGGAGTCTATCCCCTTTTCAATAGCGCTAGACCAAGGAGATGTGCTACTCATACGCTGAGTTGGCGAGGGCCGCTATCGAACCAGGAACCTTGTGGTCCCTAGTCGAACGCTCTACCGACTGAGCCAAGGCGAGGCGGGGCTAAAAAAGTAAAACGTGTATATGTGTACACATGTGTGCGCGTTTGTGTGTGTTTGCGTTTATATGTGTGTTTGTATGCGTGTGTATGTATGCATGTATGTGTGTATATGTGTGTATGCGTGTACATGTGTATGCGTTTATTTTTGGGTGAATGTATGCGTTTATGTGTGTGTGCGCGTGTGTATGTGTATGTGTGTATGTGTGTGTGTGTAATATCTGCAATTGCCAAAATGGCGGAGGGAGGGCAAAAAAAAGCTAAAAACATGCCAACGACAAACAGACAGACGGATAAACTAAACGTTTAGTGAATGAGTGCATGTCATAAGAGCTGTTCCATCTTGGATTGCAACCACCCCCCTCCCCACATCCCCACCCCCTCAACCCTCGTTCATCAACCCCCACCCACACCACCCCCAACCTCCACTTTTGCCCATTCAATATTCTCATTATTCATAAAATATGGCCGCTTTTTTCAGATGGACTACAAGATGAACCTTTTGATCTTTGCCGCTGGCTATGCACTGACCTGAGGTCACTCATCGGGCCGGAGACGAAAATTACAGCTTTTGTTTCCGAAAATCTTCTCTTGTTTGTTCGACATAATTATTTTGACACATCCTCACCGACACGGCAAAAATGATATTATTATTACCGAAAGTTCTTCTTCTTCTTCTTCTTCTTCTTCTTCTTCTTCTTCTTCTTCTTCTTCTTCTTCTTCTTCTTCTTCAATATCTTCTTTTTCTTCTTCTTCAATATCTTCTTCAATATCTTAATAATGATATGATGATAATGATAATAATAATAATAATAACAACAACAACAACAATAATAGCTCAGTCGGTAGAGCGTTCGGCTAGAAACCACAAGGTTCCTAGTTCGATACTGGTCCCCGCCAACACAGCGTATGAGTAGCACAGGGATCTGTGCGGTAAAGTAAGGAGCTGATGGTAGGTGTGGCGCTCCACCTCAGACGCCAAAACAATCTCCTTGGTCCAGCGCTATTGAAAAGGGGATAGACTCCCTCGCTGACTGGCTGATACCGACTTTAGGCCGCCCCGACGACTTTTTACTTATAATAATAATAACAACAACAATAATAATAATAATAATAATAATAATTATTATTATTATTATTATTATTATTATTATTATTATTATTTCCACTCCTTTTGAGTTTTTCACATCAGCATTAGCTGATGGTATTTCACTGGAGTCTGAGTGACAACAAGTCTCCTCAGGTCTCCAGGACTCTTCTGAGTATTTTGGCAGATTGCAGCAGTGCAGTTGTCTGGATAGTCTCAATTGTTCCTCTGATTTCCAGGTCCGCCAGTCTTTTTTCCAAGTTTTTTGGGGACCGTTCCAAGTGCACCAACTACAATTGGTATCACTTTCACCCTCATATTCCACATTATTATTATTATTATTATTATTATTATTATTATTATTATTATTGCAACAAGAACACAAAGAACATGGAAACAAACATTTCCATTGAATAAAATTTGAAAAAATTGTGTCACCTTAAACTTACCACCGTTCCAGTAATAGTTGGAGCACTGGGTATAATCAATAAATGTATAGATAACTACATTATCAAGGTACATGGCGGTTCCAGACAAGTTAAAATACAAAAAAAATTGCACTTTTCGGAACTGCTCATTTCCTTAAGAGAGTATTATCAACTTGAGTGGAAAAGTAACAATCCCAAAAGAGATAGAAAAAACAACACACACAAAAGAAAGAAAAAAGTAAAGAAGAAAAGAGTGTTAACAAGAAAAACAAAGAAAGAAAGACAGACAGGGAAACATTGCTAGAAAGAAAGAAAGAACGAACGAATGAAAAAAAGAAAGAAGAAAAGTCTGTTATAAAAAATGAAAGAAAGAATGAAAAAAAAGAAAGAAAAAAGAAAGAAGAAAAAGAAGAAAGTCTGTCATAAAGAAAGGAAGAAAGAAGAGAAAACATTGCTAGAAAGAAAGAAAAGAAAGAAAGAAAGAAAGGAAAGAAAGAAAGAAAGAAGAAGAGAAACGGCTAGAAAGAAAGAAAGAAAGAAAGAAAGAAAGAAAGAACGAAAGAACGAATGAAAGAAAGAAATAAGAAAGGCTGTTATAAAAAAAAAAAAAAGAAAGAAAAAAAAGAAAGAAAAAGAAAGAAAGGAAGTTATAAGAAAGAAGAGAGAAAGAAAGACAGGGAAACGTTGCTAGAAAGAAAGAAAGAAGAAAGAAGAAAGAAGAAAGGCTATTATCAAGAAAGAAAGAAAGAAAGAAAGAAAGAAAAAGAAAAGGCTATATCAAGAAAGAAAAGAAAGAAGAAAGAAAGAAAGAAAGAAAGAAAGAAAGAAGAAAGAGAAAGGCTATTATCAGAAAAAGAAAGAAAGAAAGAAAAGAAAAGGCTATTATCAAGAAAGAAAGAAAGAAAGAAAGAAAGAAAGAAGAAAAGGCTATTATCAAGAAAGAAAGAAAGAAAGAAAGAAAAGAAGAAAAGGCTATTATCAAGAAAGAAAGAAAGAAAGAAAGAAGAAAGAAGAAAGGCTATTATCAGAAAGAAAGAAAGAAAGAAAGAAAGAAAGAAAGAAGAAAGAAAAGGCTATTATCAAGAAAGAAAGAAAGAAAGAAAGAAAGAAAGAAAGAAAGAAGAAAAGGCTATTATCAAGAAAGAAAGAAAGAAAGAAAGAAAGAAAGAAAAAGAAAGGCTATTATCAGAAAGAAAGAAAGAAAGAAAAAGAAAGAAAGAAAGAGAAGAAAGAAAGAAAGAAAGAAGAAAAGGCTATTATCAAGAAGAAGAAAGAAGGAAATAAAGAAAGACAGAGAAACGTTGCTAGAAAAGAAGAAAGAAAGAATGAATGAAAGAAAGAAGAAGAAAAGGCTGTTAACAAAAGAAAGAAAGAAAAAGAAAGGCAAACAGAGAAGCATTGCTTGAAAGAAAAAAGAAATAAAGAAAGTAAGAAGGAAAATCTTTCAACAAGAAAATCAAAGAAAGAAAGAAAGAGATACATTGCAAGAAGAGGAAATATATGAAATAAGAAAAGAAAGATACCTTCCCTCTCCCTTTGTCTTGGGTTGGTTGTGTTATATATTAATAGGCGTACCGTCGGTTTTGGACGGTTAGTGTAGTAAATAGATTTGAATTCAGGTGTTGTTGAATTCAAATATAGACCGATAGATTGAGCTTTTAAAAAAATCTATTTAACTCATAGGTGGGACCCTAACATTTACTACCACTCGCAAGGTCTTGGGTAAAGTATTGCAAGAAACTGATAGTAAAACTTAAAATTAAATAATAATATATGTTATAAGTGCATTTTAATAAAATAAAACCGGGATTTAAAAATAATTAGTGCTATTGACCTCTAATATTATTGTTTTATTCTCCAAATATTAAAATAATCCTATAAATGTTTTTATATTAGAATATAATTGAAATCAGTGTAATCTTTTTATATGCATGGTTATTTAATTTCGTCTTTTATAATTGGATATATCAATATTCCAGGGAAAGTTCACCAGGTAACTCGCAAAGTTTGAAATAATAATAATAATAATAAAAAATAATAATAATAATAATAATAATAATAAATGTATACTATTATAAATAATAGTAAATGTAGATTTGTGGGAATGAAGGATGAGACTGTAAACCATATACTTGCTGCGAATGTAGCAAACTAGCACAACGAGAATACAAATCTAGACACGACTGGGTTGGAAAGGTGATCCACTGGGAATTATGCAAAAATTAAATTTTGACCATACACAAAATTGGTATAGCATAAAACCAGAATCTGTTCTTGTGAACAAAACGCATAAAATTATCTGGACTTTGAAATAAAAACGGATCACCTTATCCCTGCAAGAAGACCAGGCCTAGTGTTGATAAACAAAAAAGAAATAACTTGTCAACTGGTGGATTTTGCAGTTCCAGCAGATCACAGGGTGAAGCTAAAGGAAAATGAAATAAATAGACAAATATCTGGACCTTACCAGAGAACTGAAAAAGTTATGGAATATGAAAGTGAAAGTGATACCAATTGTAGTGGGTCCACTTGGAACGGTCCCAAAAGTATTAGAAAAGGGTTGGGAAAGTTTGGAAATCAGTGGAAGGATTGAAACCATTCAGAACACTGCATCTGCGCAATCTGCCAGAATACTCAGAAGAGTTCTGGAGATCTGGGAGACTTGCTGTCACTCAGACACCAGTGAAAGACCATCAGCTAACACTGATGTGAAAACTCAAAGGAGTAAAATGATAATAATGAATATAATAATAATAATAATATAATATAATATAATAATAATAAGAAGAAGAAGAAGAAAATAAGAAGAAGAAGAAGAAGAAAGACTAAACAATTAATAATAATAATAATCGTATAATAAAATAATAATAATAATAAAAAAAGAAGAAGAAGACGAAAGACTAAACAGATAAATAATAATAATAATGAATGAAATGATAATAATAATAATAATAATAAAATGAGAAGAAGAGAAGAAGAAGAAGAAGAAGAAGAAGATGTGTAACGAAAAACCGAAGATAACCAAAAAGAAGATAGTGAAGTACAAATTACTACTACTACTACTACTACTACTACTACTAAAGAGCAATAATAATAATAATAATAATAACAATAATAATAATAATAATAATAACAATAATAATAATAATAATAATAGCAGCAATTCGAAGCACAATAACAAATTTCAGAAAACAGGAAATGAAAGAAAGGAAAATAACATGAGGTAACTAATCAGGCATTTTAGTCACGTGACTTCAAATGGCCGACGGGTCTTGCCAAGCAGATATTAGCATATAACGTTCTTTCATCATTTCTTCTACACTGTCCAGCACCCGCCACCCCGCCACCTCCGTGCACCCACCACCCCGGACACCCCCCACCCACCATCAATCGCCGGCCTCGGCCAACTGGCAAAACGCATGTACAAAAACACTGATAACAAGTTGTAGTTCTTGGTCAATTTTCGAGGCCACCACGGTGCCGATTGACTCACCGATAATAGAACCGGACATTCAAAGGGACCACAAGATTTTGCTCACGCCCCCCTCCTACCCCAGAAAAAAAAAGAAAAGAAAAGAAAGAAGAAGAAAAAAAGAAAAAAAATGAAAGAGAAATGAAAGAGAATAATAAGAAAAATTATATCTTATGATTAAAATACAGATCTGGACCTGTTGTTCAAAGTGGATATGTAACATAACAAGGCAGAGAAAGAGAATGAAAAAAAAGCCAGGAATGTAAGAGTTACGTATAGTTTGGTTTGGTTTGGTTTGTTTTACGGCATATCAACCTCAGTGGGTCATTTAATGCCGATAAAGTTTTGAAATAAATCAATTCTTAATGGATAATACAATTTTTTTATAAATACATTTTTCTATTTTAACCCATAGATTGGACCCTAACAGGTACTACCACTCCCGGTCAGAGTGGACCAGGGGGCAATGGTGATGAAGGGTGCTCCACATTCCCCAAACCTTCAAAACTGGAACCTCACCATCAGATAGAGTTTAACGTCATTCCAGGACATATAGAACCGCAGCCACCGCCTTCTAGCACCCATATAAAAAGGGTTGGGGCTTGCCATAAGGGCAAAAGGTTGGGAAAATCATATAGGTCTAGGGCTTGACGTGACCAGCCGATTGATCGGAGGGGGCCTCTCCGACCGCCCGTCTAGCCCAAGATAGGGCCAAAGTGGAATATCGCATGTCATGAACTGCTCATCCACCTGGGCTCTATCCTTAAGCATCACGGGTCGCCACCCACGGCCAACAGGTGGCCCCATTGAGGGAGTCTTACCCCTCTGCAGAAATGCAGTCGGTGCATTCTAACGCCCCAACCGATAGGGAGAGAAAGAGAATAGAAAAAAGCCGGGAATCCAAGAGTTACGTGTAGGTAACAGGGAAAGTTTTTAGGATGAGTCAGAACAACGCCACATGTCAATTTCTTACTGGTCAAGAGACGTCACGTGTGGAAGAGTAATAGTGAGAGCAGAGAATGTAAGGTAAGTTATAGAACGAAGCGGTGTCTGGGTGAGACGTAAGTCAGTCACCTGAGGTATTTTGACTTGGGGATAAAAATAAGACATATCTCATGAGAAAACAAAGAACACCTTGTGTTATTATTTTAAAAAAAAAACTATGAATGGCACAAGGCATGATATCCTCCAGCAAATCCCAAGTTGTTCCAGACTCAAATGTTTTCCATCCCCTGATCTGAAAAACAATGGCCCCCCAGCAATCCCAAGTTGTTCCAGACTCAAATGTTCTGCTATATGACCGATAAGTGCTCGTGGTGTAATGGCTGTCGTCGAGGAAAATGGACACGGCAACACGAGTTCAAATCCTGGACTAGGCTGGTTGCATTTAAAGTAGTAATACCATTGCTATGAATACAACTCTATCCAACTAGGACTCTTCCACATTGGTACGACAATTGGTCTCGGAGAAGGGAAACTCTGAATTTAAACTTGGAAACCGCGCTTAAAAATTGACCTTATGTCACATTCTGCTGGTGCGTATAAGTTGGTAAATACATAAATAATCGATAGGGATGATTGGCGAGAGAGAGTCATGGGTATCCGTGGTGTCAGCGATTTAGTCGATGAGAATCTTGCTTTGTTAGTTCTGCTGTGTGTCCTGTCCACGGGTGAATGTGTTCCTGCCATTATTTGCCTGTCGATAACCCCCCTCTCTACTATCTATCTATCTATCTATCTATCTATTTGAATATGTTCCTTTCGCTCTCTCCAATCTCTCTATCAATCTATGACAGTCCGTCCACCCTCTCTTTATCTATCTATCTATCTTTCTATATACCAATTTGAATATGTTCCTTTTTCTCCCTCCCCCTTCTCTCTCTCTCTCTCTCTCTCTCTCTCTCTCTCTCTCTCTCTATCTATCTATCTATCTATCTATCTATTTGAATATGTTCCTTTCGCCCTCTCCCACTCTATCCATCTATATCTGCTATCATCTATGACAGTCCGTCCACCCTCTCTCTCTATATATATATCTTTCTGTTATACCAATTTGAATATGTTCCCTCTCTCTCTCTCTCTCTCTCTATATTAATATATATATATATATATATATATATATATAATATATATATCAGTCCTGTCCTATCTATCTTTGTATATATATTTGAAATGACCCTCTCTCTTTCTCTCTCTCTTTCTCTCTCTCTCTCTCTCTCTCTCTCTCTCTCTCTCTCTCTCTCTATTCATCTATCTATCTATCTATCCATCTATCTATCTTCTAAAGTTTCGCTGGCTGCATTTATAGGAATCCCACCTAAGTTTCCGTATTTTTAGCCTTTTATTGGCATTGGTCGGAACATGTGGTTTTTGGAATCATGTGATCCGTTCACAACTATATCCGCGTGGGTTTACTTTTCGCTTCAAAGACTTATTGCTGTTTTTATTTTGGGGCAAAGGATCGATAGTTTGTCAAATGAAAAGTTCATTCCTCTCACTAAATATCATTACTTAGTTCAAATATTAGATGTGATTTTCATTAAATATTTTTTTAATAAATTTCATTTTTATTTGTATGGAGGTACAAGAGATTTTATTTTTTATTTAGGCAGCAACCACTCCCCCAAAATAATGGCTTAACATTCCTTCTGAGTTTCCATTGTTATCTGAAAATTTTTGCAATAACATATTTTTTCTCCTTCTTTCTTTCTTTCTTTCTTTCGTTTTGTCTATTTTTTTCTTTATTTCTTTTCTTCTTCTTTTTTCTTTCTTTCTTCTTTCCTTCCTTCCTTTGTATCTTTATTTCGTTTTATTCGCTTTTCTTTCTTTCCTTCTTTCTTGCTTTCGTTTTGTTTTTTTTCTTCGTTCTTTCTTTCTTTCATTTTATCTTATCTTTCTTTCTCTACATTTTTCTCCTTTTTTGCTTTATTCCATCTTTCTTTCTTCTTCCTTTCTTTCTTTTTTGTTTCTTTCTTTCTATCATTTTCTCCTTTTTTCTTTCTTTCTTTTGTTTTGTCCTTTACTTTCCTTTTTGGGCCTTTTCACTTTCTTTGTATTGTCCTTTCGTTTTGTCCTTCGTTCTTTCTTCTTTCTTTCTTTCTTTCCTTTTCTCCTTAATTCTTTGTTTTGTTTGTTTATTCTTCTCTTCTCTCTCTCTCTCTCTCTCTCTCTCTCTCTCTCTCTCTCTCTCTCTCTCCTTCTCATCTCATGTTATTTATTCATTTTCAGATTTATTTTCAATTCTTCTTTCTTTTCTTTCCTTTTCTTCTTAATTCTTTCTTTCTTTCTTTCTTTCTTTCTTCTTTTGTATCTTTCTTTTTTCTCCTTCTTTCTTTCTTTTTTTTTTCTTTCTTTCGTATTATCATTTTTTTCTCCGTTCTTCTTTCTTTCTTTCTGTCTTTATTTCTTCCTATTTTCCTTCTTTTTTTCCTTCTTTCCTTCTTTCTATTTTATCATTCTTTCACTATATCATTTTTCCCATTGCTTCTCTCCCCCACTCTCTCTCTCTCTCTCTCTCTCTCTCTCTCTCTCTCTCTCTCTCTTCATCTCATGTTTATTTATTCATTTTCATATTTTATTTTCATTTAGTTCCATTAATTGGCCGTGGCATTCGACCGGAAGTCCGACCCTTTCAACGAGTGCTGGGCCGTCTTTGGTCAAGTGAACTTCCGGCGGGAAAAGGTCCGTTCATGAACAAACAAACAAAAACAAAACACAAAAAACAATAGAAATCGGCTAATTTAACGCAAGATAAAATTCATTGGACGGAGTCGCCCCCTCCCCCCCTTCGACAGTTTTGTACTCACCAAGAAAAAAATTGTTTTTACAAAAACGTACATTTTAGACAACAGAAAATTCAGGCGATGAAATGTAAAAGCCTTTGATAGATCCGTTGTGTAGTTGTTAACGCGTCTGTTTATCATGCGCAAGATCACGAGTTCGAAACTCACAACATCCTTTTTATTTTTTTTATTTTTTTCCTTGAAGGGGGGAATCTACAAAATTTAATTTTTTATTTATATGGTGGCCTATAAGATAAACCATGTATTGCTCTCATTTTTAATTGGTTGTCTTTTCTTTCTTTCTTTCTTTCTTTCTTTCTTTCTGTTATATTAGCAGCGGCTACCCGGCGTCGCCTGTAGAGGGGGATTTTTTTAAGTTATTACTGAATCGTGAGTTGAATGCTCGTGAGAGGCCCCCTCCAATCAATCGGCTAGTCACGTCAAGCCCTAGCACCTATATGATTTTCCCAACCCTATTGCCCTTATGGCAAGCCCCAACCCCTTTTTATCATATGGGTGCTAGAAGGCGGTGACTGAGGGTCTACATGTCCTGGGAATGACGTTAAACTCTATCTGATGGTGAGGTTCCAGTTTTGGAGGTTTGGGGAATTTGGAGCACTCCTTCATCACCATTGCTGCTGGTCAACTCTGACCCGGAGTGGTAGTACCTGTTAGTGGGTTAAATAGAAAAAACATGCGTACTGGAACTTTACCACCAGATAGAGTTTAACTTCTTACCCAGGACAATAAGACGCACAGCCACCGCCTTCTCTCTCATATATGATAAAAAGGGTTTGGACTTGCTATAAGAGCAATAGGGTTAGGGCAATCATATAGGGGCTAGGGCTTGACGTGCCGAACCGATTGATTGGAGGGGACCTCTCCCACCGCCCATCTAGCCAAAGTAAGGAGCAAAGTGGAATGTTGCATGTCATGAACATGCAACATAGATGGGACCCTAACAGGTACTACCACTCCGGGTCAGAGTGGACCAGGGAGCAATGGTGATGAAGGGGTGCTCCACTTTCCCCAAACCTCCAAAACTGGAACCTCACCATCAGATAGAGTTTAACGTAAATTCCCAGGACATGTAGACCCGCAGCCACCGTCTTCTAGCATCTATATGATAAAAAGGGGTTGGGGCTTGCCATAAGGGCAATAGGGTTGGGATAATCATATAGGTGCTAGGGCTTGACGTGACCAGCCGATTGATCGGAGGGGGCCTCTACGACTGCCCTTCTAGCCCAAGATAGGGCCAAAGTGGAATGTTGTATGTCATGGACTGCTCGCCAACCATGACCAAAAGGTGGTCCCATTGGGGTGGGGGTCTTACCCCTCTGCAGAGGTGCAGTTGGTATATTCTAAAGCCCCAGTTGACAGTGCTATTCCTTCACAAGAGCATTAGTGTGAAGTGAACCACAAACAGCCACGTCCTGGATTTGAACTCGGGTCGCTGAATCCATTTTCTAGAGATAATAATTACGCAACAAGTGCGCTCCTTTTTAGAGACCTTAGTACATCTTTTTAAACATTAAATAAAACACTTAAGTGTTATCAGCGGCTCCAATCAGAGATCGAACTCGGTTCGCTGGTTTTGTTTTCAAAAAAGATTTCCACTAACTTCACCTCTTTGCGTCTGCCATTGATTACCCCTCGTCGACATTAATATTATTTTCTCGACGAAAAGACAAAAACGTAGGGAGGCTTGCTCCCCTCCTCCATTCAGTGAGATGGGTGCAAAATCGAACGCCCCACCCCCAAGGGACAACGTAAAATGAACATATAAATACTCAATCGCCTTTGGTGGCTTGCTTTATGGACCGCCCAATTCTTTTTTTTTTTGATGACTGACCGGAAGCACTCAGCTGACCATGCTTCAATAGTGCATCTCGGGAATGGCGTTCGGTTCAAACGGGCAGGGCCTTTCAGTGCGTTCGCTCCCCCCCCCAAAAAAAAAAATCAGTGGCATTCTCCTTTGGTTGGGGGGAGGGCGACTTGAGGACTAAAAACGAATTATTGTACATTACGTTCTGTCTGCTCTGATGCTGTAAGGGTTAAGAAAATAAATAAATAAAAAAAGAAGAAAGAAAGAAAGAAAAAAGATTTGTGAAATAAGATCCAGGCTTCTTTTTTCATGTTACACTCTTGGTGTGTCCACGCGTAGGAGTTCATAAAAGAACGTCCCTTATATATACATATATACAAAAATGATAAATAAATATGTAAATAAATGAAGAAAATAAAGAATTCGAATAACTATGAAGAAATATAACATTTTCGAAAGAAAGAAAGAAAGAAAGAAAGAAAGAAAGAAAAAAAAGAAGGAAGAAAGAAAGTTAAGAAAGAAACAGACAGAAAGAAACAAAGAAACAAAGAAAGTGAGAAAAGAAGAAGAGATATAGAGAAAAAGACAGAAAGATAGTGAGTGAAAGAAAGAAAGAAAGAAAGAAAAGAAAAAAGGAAAGAAAGAAAGGAAAAAAAAAAAAAACAAGAAGCAGAAGGAAGGAAAAAGAAGGACACTCAAAAACACACACACAACACACACACACACACACCACACATCTATGAAAGGAAAATAGATAAAGGAAAGAAAATGTTGAATGGATAAAATAGATTTGCTAACACGTGTGTTGGCCAGGAGTTTGTTCATGTACATATGTATTCTATTTATTATTATTTTAAATTTAAAATAAAATAATAATAATAGAAAATGATTTTTATTTATATTTAAAATAATAATAAATAAAATACATGTGTATATGAACAAAGTCCTGGCCGAAACACGTGTTATTTTATCCATTCAACATTTTCTTTCCTTTATTCCTTTTTCCTTTCAACATATCGTCGGATTCATTTCCATTTTCAACTTACACACACACACACACACACACACACACACACACACATATATATATATATATATATATATATATATATATATATTAAAAGAAAGGAAATGAATCCAACGGTATGAGTATAGATAAAAATATGAAAACACCACAATATGCTGTTAAAATGAAAACATTTGATAACATATATTGTATAACTTTTTTTGTTGTTTTCTGCAACATCAATGACTTTTGTCTCCGCTCTTAACAACACGGAGTATAAACAAGCTCTAAAGATGATTTTTATAAAATCGAAATATTGTTCAATATCAGCTATGAATATGTTATAAGGCGTTTTCACTTTAACAGCATTTTAAGGTGTTTTCATATCCTTTTATCCACACACACACACACACACACACACACACCACCCACACATATATATATATATATATATATGTATGTATGTATGTATATATATAGTTCAATGAGGAATCAAAACAAATAAAAGTTTTTGCTTTTATTTATTTAATTACGGGAACGGTATTACAACCAGCGGTTTCTTGCTGAAAGCATTCATCAGGTAAGACGAAAACGGTTCTTTGAAAATGACAGAAATTGTGTAAATGGTCAAATATATATATATATATATATATATATATATATATATATACTGTAGTGTGAGATGGTCACTGTTTCAGCTTTTGCTGGAATGGTGTACCAAAGGCAGTATTAATTGGTAGAGTGCTCAATATAAAATAGAGCTGTTATATAAGATAATAAGATAAATATATAAAGGTTTTACATATCTATTTATTTGGTGACAAAGGAACATTCACGACTATATTGGTTTCATGCGATGCAATCATTATTCAGTATTCAGTATGTTCGCAAAAAAAAAGAAAAGAAGTGGCTTTCTCCTTTGGTTGGGGGGAGGGCGACTTGACGTCTAAAAAGGAATTATTGTACATCACTTCATGTCGGTTCTGATGCTGTAAGGGTATTAAAAAAAATTGTGGTTGTTATTCAATTAAAACAAGATTCAGGCTACTTTTTCATGTAACACAGCCGGTGTGTCCATGCGTAGGAGTTCATAGGAGAATATCGACTATACATAAATACAAGGTGTGTCAAAAACTTATCGAGATGTATTGTACTTTTTGACACACCTTGTAATTTTTGACACACCTTGTACTTTTTGACACACCTTATATTCTGAAAAAAAAATAACGTCCCATTCATTATTTTTTTAGAATACAGGGTGTGTCAAAAAGTACCAAGTTTAAAGCTGTATTTATCAAGATAAAGATCAAGAATAAATAGAACGTTATTTTTTTTCAGAATACAAGGTGTGTCAAAAAGTACAAAAAATCTCGATACTCTTTTGACACACCATGTATTTACAAAAAACACTCTATGACGGCCTTTACACACAAAGCGATGTGTGTATCAAAAACAGTTAACATCCCCTTCGCATTCTGTAAGTGAAGACAGCCTAATGGTTAAGGTGTCGGACTGATACCCAACCGATCGGATTTCAATCCCGGCTGTAGGTAGCTTACAAATGTCTAGCCACACTGAAGAGACTTGATAAGTCGAAACGCGTGCCTTTGAATGACTATATATATATATATATATATATATAATATATATATAGAGAGAGAGAGAGAGAGAGAGACAGACAGACAGACAGACAGATAGATAGATATGAACAAAACGAGATAGATCAATCGATAGATAGACATGAACAGTTAGATAGATAGATGCGTATGAACAGAGTGAGATAGATAGATAGATATGAACAAAGCGAATTATATATATATATATATATATATATATATATATATAGAGAGAGAGAGAGAGAGAGGGGGAGAGAGAGAGAGAGGGTGAGATAGATAGATAGATATCAACAGTTAGATAGATAGGTAGTGGATTTTTTCTCTCTAGATGGGGAGTGTCAGAACATATTCAAGTTAGATATATAGACCGATACACAGAAAGATAGATACTAACAGAATAAAAATAAATAGACAGATGGACAGAAAGATCAAAAATAGATGAACAGACACACAGATAGATATTACCATATTAAAGATAGATAAGATAGATGGATTGATAGACATAAACACATTCAAGCTAGATAGATAGATAGATAGATAGATAGATAGATAAATATTAACAGACCCCCAAAAATAGATAGATAGATAGACAGACAGATATTAACAGATTATCGAAAACAGACAGACACAGATGATATCAACAGATTAAAGACAACTAGATAAATCAAAATAAATAAAGATAGGTGTATATTACAATATATATGATACATAATAATAACAATAATAATAATATCGCCACTATTAATCTATATTAATAATGGAGATTCGCGTACGGTTTTTGTCTGTAGCAAAATCGACGTCACTGATTACGTCACACTACCTAAAACGTCATAACGTAGAATAAATACATTCAAAATTTGAGCATGCAATGTTAAACAGTCCTCATTGGGTTTTTAAACAAGTTTTAATAAATACATACCTATCTATTTATAGTTTGTTTTATCTTAATATATATTTAAAGTTATCAGAACTAAGTTTCCATTTCATTGTTTTTATAAATTTAACTCCTTTAATAAATTTATTTTTATTTTTTACTCCTTTAATAAATTTGATGATTTAACTTTACTTATGATACAAACTCTCTGATATTAAATTTTCAACTCCCATCCCCCCAGGCAATATTTATTTTACGTCGCCCAGAGGGCGTTTTTTATTTGCTAATAATAATAATAATAATATAATAATAATAATATACATATACTCACTTACAATTTTAACAAATCTTACCATCTCCCCTTTTACACCCCCCCCCCCAAAAAAAAAACTCACACTAACATACCAACCACATATATAACTTAATGACAAATCCAGTTCCCCAACACATATAAACGAAAAAAAAACCCCCAAAAACAATTAAACAAACATAGCAACCCCCAACCTTTTTAATCATATATATACAAGAATGCGGTGACTGAGGTTCTTAGTGTCCTGGGTATGACGTTAAACTGCATTTAGGGGTGAGATCTCAATTCTGAAGCTATGGGGAGTGTGAAGTATCTGTTCATTGCCATTATGCCCAAGTTCTCTATGACCCAGAATGATAGTGTCTTTTAGGATCTCATATATGGGTAAAATAGATAAAAATGTGTTTACAAAATTGAATAACCAATGAGAATCAAATAAACAAATGTGTCTCCGGCATAAAAATAAACCAACCAGCCAGCCAACCAACCAACCAACTGACAAAGCTATGGAAGGCCGCTCTTGGTGCTTGAAAAGCATGAATATGGCCTTAAGGCCACATGTTCACTTACCTTATATAGTCTACTTGCCCACCAAAGCTAGATTTTGTAAGTAAAATGAAATTATACTAGGGGGAGGTATCGTGGGGATCTGAAGTATACAATCTGTTGTCTTTTTTATCTGTTTGTTTTCTTGAGTTATTATGTAAGTTTTTTTTTTGGGGGGGGGGCGAGAGTTCTATCCCCATTCACCCTCGTTATAAATTGTGTGCTTTTCATTCTCTTAGACTGGTTCATTCGGGTAAATAACCCAGTCTGCCCTACTATTTATCAACCCTTCATTGCCAATACTTCCAGGTTCACTATGACCAGGGGTGGTAGTGTCTGCCAAACGTTCCATCAATTAAACACACATACAGATATACATTTATCTTAACCAATCCTCACAATCCAATATTCTAGACTAACACCTGTGGTACCATCACCATTCACCATTCTGACACTCCCCATCTAGAGAGAAGAAAATCCACTACCCACCCCCAACCACCCCTCCCCCTACTGACGACCTCCTGTTTCACCATTTTGAGAATGTCCATCATTGAAGCAAGAACTATATCCAAGTCCTGAAGATGGTCTAATAGACCGAAACGTTGCAACGTCGACAATAAACATCCAGTTTCCATAACATCCCGTGTTTGTCTACCTTTTTCCACATACTATTGGATTAAGCTCCTCTCATTACTCCCATATATATATATATATATATATATATATATATATATATTTTTTTTCTCTTAAAAATAATCAGGCCATTAATACTTTTTCTCGTCTTTTGCATTTCTTCGAGTTGCGTCACGCGTCATGACATCTTCGCGTGCGTGGATCGCGACTTGCCTTTCAAAAATATAACGTTGATCAAATACAGTTACACAACTAAAGACATTTTCATCTCCAGTCATTTATAAAAACAACCATCATTTTCTTCACCCCAAGAGACATCCTGATGAAGGTTCAATGAAACCGAAATGTTTAAACATCGATAATTAAATTCATCCTATTTTCGAAAGACTTGTTTTTTCAAATTTTCTTTATATTGTCGGATTTATTTTCCATATTTACTCTCATATATATATATATATATATATATATATATATATATATATATATATATATATATATATAGAGAGAGAGAGAGATAGATAGATAGATAGATATGAACAGTTAGATAGATTGATAGGTATGAAGAGAGTAAGATAGATAGATAGATAGACAGACATTAACAAAGCGAGTTATATATATATATATATATATATACAACGCTAGTTATATATATATATATATATATATATATATATATATATATATAGAGAGAGAGAGAGAGAGAGAGAGGGAGATAGATAGATAGATAGATAGGTAGATAGGTAGATATGAACAGTTAGATAGATTGATAGGTATGAAGAGAGTGTGATAGATTGATAGATAGACAGACATGAACAAAGCGAGTTATATATATATATATATATATATATATATATATATATATAGAGAGAGAGAGATAGAGAGAGAGAGAGAGAGAGAGAGAGATAGAGAGAGAGAGAGGAAAGAAAGAGAGAGAGAGAGAGATGAACAGCTTGAAGTGCAACAGATGAAAGCTAAAATTTCACAATTAATTCTATCTTTATGCAGATCAAATTCATGATTGCGATCCCTACCCCTACCCCCTAACCCCTACCCCCTAACCCCTACCCCCTAATCCTACCCCCCATCTCAACCAACCAATTGACGTAACATCGATCTACTTTTCGTACAACAAAAAGATCAATACGAAAAATAAACAGTGTCCTGTTTTTCGAGGCAATCGCACGGCGTCGGCAACCCGAAAGAGGATCGCCAAAGATCGATCGGGGCCGAAACTTGATTGGAGATTCGATCAAACGACTAAATTGATACAACTAGCAAGTTCGGTGATTGTCAAATCGCTTCTATCGAAGAGCGGATCGATCGGCTTTTTGGCTTTGATCTATTCAAATTTGTAATGGGATTCAAATTGTTTGAATAGATTTTGCCGGGATTTCAGCAACGATGGGCGGGGGAAAAATGCCTCAGTGACAACAAAAGAATGGCGGTCTCATCGTCTAAAGTGCTTCGTTTACTTATTGAATATCTATCTATCTATCTATCTATCTATCTGTCTGTCTGTCTGTTTGTCTGTCTCAGTCTTTTTTTCTATCTATCTAGCTATCTATTTATCTCAGTCTTTTTATATCTATCTATCTATCTATCTATCTATCTATCTATCTGTCTGTCTGTCTGTCTGTCTGTCTGTCTCTGTCTTTTTATATCTATCTATCTATCTATCTCTCTATCTATCTATCTATCTCAGTCTTTTTATATCTATCTATCCATATATTTGTCTGTCTGTCAGTCTGTCTCAGTCTTTTTATATCTATCTATCTATCTATCTACCTATCTATTGAATATCTATCTATCTATCTATCTATCTGTCTGTCTGTCTGTCTGTCTGCTGTCTGTCTCAGTCTTTTTTTCTATCTATCTATCTATCTATCTATCTCAGTTTTTTTTATATCTATCTATCTATCCATCTATTTGTCTGTCTGTCTGTCTGTCTGTCTCAGTCTTTTTTCTATCTATCTATCTATCTATCTATCTATCTATCTATCTCAGTCTTTTTATATCTATCTATCTATCCATATATTTGTCTGTCTGTCTGTCTGTCTGTCTCTGTCTTTTTATATCTATCTATCTATCTATCTATCTATCTATCTCAGTCTTTTTATATCTATCTATCTATCTATCCATATATTTGTCTGTCTGTCTGTCTGTCTGTCTCTGTCTTTTTATATCTATCTATCTATCTATCTATCTCAGTCTTTTTATATCTATCTATCTATCCATATATTTGTCTGTCTGTCTGTCTGTCTCAGTCTTTTTATATCTATCTATCTATCTATTTTTCTATCTATCTATTGATCTCTCTACCTATCTATCTATCTCAGTCTTTTTATGTCTATCTATCTATCTATCTATCTATCTATCTATCTATCAGTCTTTTTTCCTTCTAACTATCTATTTGTCTGTGTCTGTCTGTCGGTCTCAGTCTTTTTTCTATCTATCTATCTACCTATCTATCGATTTCAGTATTTTTATATATATCTATCTATCTACCTATCTATCTATCTCAGTGTTTCTCTCTCTCTCTCCTCTCTCTCTCTCTCTCCTCTCTATATATATATATATATATATATTATATATATATATATATATATATATATATATATGTGTGTGTGTGTGTGTATGTGTTGTGTCTCTGTCTGTCTCTCTGTCTCTCTGTTTATGTCTGTCTGGCTGAGTCTTTTTCTTAATATCTATCTACCTATCTATCTATATATCTCAGTCTTTTTATATCTATCTATCTATCTATCTATCTATCCATCTATCTGTCTATCTCAGTCTTTTTAAATCTATCTACCTTGAATAGTTACAGCAATGATTTTAAAAAATTGATATTTTGAATTAAAAAAAAGTCGTCGGTGCGGCCTAATGTCAGTATCAGCCATGCAGCGAGGGAGTCTATCACCTTTTCATTAGCGCTAGATCAAGCAGATTATTTTAGCGTCTGAGGTGGAGCACCACACCTACCATCAGCTCCTTACTTTACCGCACAGATCCCTGTGCTACTCATACGCTGAGTTGGCGAGGGTAGATATCGAACTGGGAACCTTGTGGTTTCTAGCCGAACGCTCTACCGACTGAGCTAACCCCGGCCCTTAGAAGACATTAATTTTTCTTTTCATAGTGTCTGTGCACTTTTCATTTGATGTGGTACTACTACATACCCACATTGACAGAAGAAGAAGAAGAAGAAGAAGAAGAAGAAGAAGAAGAAAGAAAGAAAGAAAGAAAGAAAGAAGAAGAAGAAAAAAGAATAAGAAGAAGAAGAAGGGGAAATGAAGAAGAAGAAGAAGAAGAAGAAGAAGAAGAAGAAGAAGAAGAAGAAGAAGGTAAAGTTGAAAGAAGAAGAAGAAGAAGAAGAAGAAGAAGAAGAAGAAGAAGAAGAAGAAGAAGAAGAAATCGCATCAAGAGGAATGGATGTCAAAGGTTTTTGTTTATTTCTGTTTTCTGCGATTGTAATTGGTATGTGTGAGAGTAAGAGTTCTCAGATAAGAGAGTTCTTCAGCGATAGAGAGAGAGAGAGAGAGAGAGAGAGAGAGAGAGAGAGAGAGAGAGAGAGAGAGAGAGAGAGAGAGTTACTTGGTTAGACTTGGCCTTACTTTATCACTTGTTGACATCCTTACTCTTCCAGTTGCCATGTTCATGTCTAGTTTTCATCAAGCTGCTTCTTCTTGAGTTCCTCTAAGGGCTTCTGTTGGGCTTTGCTTGTGTTTAATTAAATGAACTACAAGACATTTTTGTTACTCTGACTGTCTGTCTGTCTGTCTGTCTGTCTCTCTCTCTCACTCACTATCTGTCTGACTCACGCTCTCTCTATCTCACTCTCTGTCTCTGTCTCTGTCTCTCGCTCTCTCTATCTCACTCTCTGTCTCTATCTCTGTCTCTATCTCTGTCTGTCTGTCTGACTTACTTTAGAGATGATGTTGGTGATCTTCATTTCTTATGTGTTGATTCTTCTAACTGATTTTAATTCTTCTAATTAAGGGCTTGTCTTCTTTTGGACTGATTTTGGTCATTGTAATTAAATGAACTAACAAGACATAGGTATTTTTCTTGATCATGTTTATTATTTAGCCCATGAGTTTTGACGTGGATGAGTTATCGACCTCAGCAGCGACACGTCTGCTCTGCTTCAAAGTCAGATCGAATGTAATTCTCTAAAATAAATCGCGTGTTTCTCATGGCGCGTGAGATTCGCGCCTCTAGGTATCAAAGGTTATTAACAGTCAGAGGTAAATTTCCACTGGCCCCATTGTCTCTAACATGACTCCTCGTAAATTGTAACACTAACCTTCTGCCCCCCCTCTACCCAGGCGACGGTTCCCGAGATCAAACCGAAGATTTCAAAATCTTCAAAACAAGGGTTAAGAATAATTGTTGATTTATTGGGAATATGTGACAAGTACGGACTTTTTGACTGGGAAGTTTTGTAGCTGTTTTGTAACAAGGGGATGCGTTACAAGAAGATAGATAGATAGATAGATAGATAGATCTGAATAGACTGAAAGAGAGAGAGAGAGAGAGAGAGAGAGAGAGAGAGAGAGAGGGGGATGAAAGAGAGGGAGAGGGAGAGAGAAGTGTGTGTATGTGTAATAGTAAGAGACACATATATACATATATATATATCATTATCGAAGTGTCAATCTTTATATATATATATATATATAATATATATATATATATATATTAAAGTAAAGTTGTCGGGCGGCCTAAAGTCGGTATCAGCCAATCAGCGAGGGAGTCTATCCCCTTTTCACTTGCACTAGACCAAGGAGATTATTTTAGCGTCTGAGCTGGAGCGCCACACCTACCATCAGCTCCTTACTTTACCGCACAGATCCCTGTGCTACTCATACGCTGAGTTGGCGGGGACCGGTATCGAACTAGGAACCTTGTGGTTTATAGCCGAACGCTCTACCGACTGAGCTACCGGCCCCTTATAATATATATATATATATTATATATATATATATATATATATATATATAGAGAGAGAGAGAGAGAGAGAGAAATATGAACAGTGTGATAATGATATATAGATAGGAACAGATTGAGATATATATGAATAGACTGAGATAGATAGATAGAGATAGATACGAACAGAGATAGATAGATCTGAATAGACCGAAAGAGAGAGAGAGAGAGAGAGAGAGAGAGAGAGAGAGAGAGAGAGAGAGAGAGAGAGAGAGAGAGAAAAGGAGATAAGTGTATATGTGTGTGTGTGTGTGTGTGTAATAGTGAGAAACACGTACATTCATATATATGTATCGTTATCGCAGTGTCAATCTCTTTATATATATATATATATATATATATATATATATATATATAAAGAGAAAGAGAGAGAGAGAGAGAGAGAGAGAGAGAGAGAGAGGGAGAGAGAGAGATTGACAAATAGGAACAGTATGATAATGATAGATAAATATAAACAAACTGAGGTAGATAGATAGATAGATAGATAGATAGATCTGAATAGACTGGAATAGAGATAGGGAGAGAAGAGTGTGTATGTATGTGTGTGTGTGTGCGCGCGCACGTTTGTGTAATAGTGAGATACACATATATACACATATATATATATATATCGTTAGAGATAGATATATAAATATGAAAAGACAAAGATAGATATGAACAGACAGATAGATATGAACAGATAAATACGAAATAGATAGATAGATAGATAGATAGATAGATAGATAGATTGATAAAACAGATTGAGACAGATGGATAGAAAAATACATAGAACAGACTGAGATAGATTGATAGATTGATACTGTATAGACTTTGGTAGATTAATTTGTAGATCAAAATAATAGACAAAAGCTTAAAGTTGAAATAACAACAAAAAAAAAGAAAAAAAAGAAAGAAAAAAGAAGTTGCCCTATTGACTTTCATCGTCAATATCTCCGCCATTTTGTTTTCATGGAATTTCCTCTTCACCGTCAGAAGAGACAAATAACTAAAAACCAGAAACGTGCGCACGTGATTTTTCTTCTGGAAATGTTCTCTGAACTTTAATGAGAAGGAGAAACAAAACATCAAAGGAAATTTTCTAAATTAGAAAAATAAATAAAGAAATTCAAAAAATTAAAAAAAAAAAAAATTAAAAAAACAAAAAACCGGAAATGAATTTTCAAACGCCGAATTTTTACCTTTTTCTGTTCCTTTGCTTTGTTAACACAGTTTTTAGTTTTAATTTTTAGCAATATATTTCCAATAACTTTTCCTTTTTTTTTGCAAAAGCTTGCACATATATTATCAAAACAATCTGATTTTAATTATTATGTTCAGTCGGTAGAACGATCGGCTAAAAATCACAGGGTTCCTAGTTCTAGTTCGATACCGGCCCTCGCCAACTTAGCGTATAAGTAGCACAGGATATATATTTACCAACCCCTCCGCACGAGAAAGTATGTGACACAATGTCAATTTCTTAAGCGGAGTTTAACAGGTTTGAAGAGCGTTCGGCTAAAAACCACAGGGTTCCTAGTTCTAGTTCGATACTGGCCCTCGCCAACTTAGCGTATGAGTAGCACAGGGATATATATTTACCAACCCCTCCGCACGAGA
Source organism: Doryteuthis pealeii (assembly GCA_023376005.1). NCBI lineage: Eukaryota > Metazoa > Mollusca > Cephalopoda > Myopsida > Loliginidae > Doryteuthis > Doryteuthis pealeii. The sequence continues at coordinate 11,270 of JALAJA010000205.1, read as the reverse complement.
AAGATGTGACACAATGTCAATTTCTTAAGCGGAGTTTAACAGGTTTGAAGAGCGTTCGGCTAAAAACCACAGGGTTCCTAGTTCTAGTTCGATACTGGCCCTCGCCAACTTAGCGTATGAGTAGCACAGGGATATATATTTACCAACCCCTCCGCACGAGAAAGGATGTGACACAATGTCAATTTCTTAAGCGGAGTTTAACAGGTTTGAAGAGCGTTCGACTAAAACCATAGGGTTACTAGTTCTAGTTCGATACCGGCCCTCGCCACATGTAGACCCGCAGCCACTAGCACCCATATGATAAAAAGGGGTTGGGGCTTGCCATAAGGGCAATAGGGTTGGGAAAATCATATAGGTGCTAGGGCTTGACGTGACCAGCCGATTGATCAGGGGGGGGGGCTTCTCCGACCGCCCGTCTAGCCCAAGATAGGGCCAAAGGGGAGAATTGCATGTCTTGAACTGCTCATCCACCTGGGCTCTAACCTTAAGCATCACGGGTCGCCACCCACGGCCAACAGGCGGTCCCATTGGGGGAGTCCTACCCCTCTGCAGAGGTGCAGTCGGTGCATTCTAACGCCCCAGCCGACAGGGCGGAGAAGTTTGTCATTTCAAACGAAGCAAATAAAATATAACTAGAATTCAAATTGAAAATATACCCCTATCACCACCAACACATTTTACCTAATAATTCGGCTGTAACATTTTAAAAGAGTGAAATCTATTTCCTCAAATGAAGGCAAAGTTTTGAAGAAAAATATTTTGTGCGGTAATTTTCTGTTAATTTGCAACTTTCACCACATAGGAGACGTTAGAATTCCAAATTCGACCTACCCTAATTCACAGTTTGATATATATATATATATATATATATATATATGGGAGAATAAGTGCTTAATTGGAGTCGTACCTAATTTTGAAAATTAATTAATTAATAATGAATTAGGCGGGAATACCTATTAAATGTATGGCTAAACAAATCGAGAAAAATCAATCTCGTGCACAGGGCGGTCTTCCGATCTATAGCTCTGCTGATGAGGCCTAATAGGCCGAAATGTACATACAGAGATTGATTTTTCTCGATTTGTTTAGCCATACATTTAATAGGTATTCCCGCCTAATTCATTATTAATTAATTAATTTTCAAAATTAGGTACGACTCCAATTAAGCACTTATTCTCCCAAAAATTATCGGCAAAAAGCCATTCAAAACAAACCGTGTTATATATATATATATATATATATATTATATATATATATATATAATATATAAGGTTTAAGGCGAAGTAACTATTCGCAATGTTTCAAATGTAATATCCGATTCTGTCTCGAATAATATTTTCGGATCCCCTTAACCTTTGTCCTCAGAACTCAGTGAACTCTCTGCCTTATCGACCAAAAATGTTTCTTCATCGTTCATCTTTTTTGTCCATCAAAAAGATAAGTTTTATATTCCACTTTCGGAAGGTAAAGAATCTTTTGTGAAGATAGGAATGCAAAAAGTACCGATTTATCCGGTAATTCTAAAAATATGGTTGGCCATTCTTCCAGAGATATTCATAGACATTCTTTGCTTCCTGAAGGAAAAGATGAAGTATAAATTACCCATCTATCTATCAATCTATCTATCAGTCTATCTATCTATCTATCTATCTAGCTAGCTCAAGCTGGTCACAGTTATCTATCTATCTCAGTCTGTTAATATCTATTAGCTCCTGTCTGTTCATATCTATCTATCTATCTATCTATCTATCTATCTATCCAGCTGTCTGTCTGTGTAATCATGTCATGTCATGTCATGTATCTATCTAACTATCTATTTATTTATCTATCTATCTATCTATCTATCTATCTATCTATCTCAGTCTGTTCATGTATATCTATCTATCTATATATGAATCTATCTAGCTCTAGTGAATTCATTTCCGCTTAGAAATGTAGCGATTAAATGTTCTCCTATATTTGATATATATATATATTTATCAAAACCAAATGAGGAACGTTGGATCCACTTTGACTTAGAGAATCGCTTTAAATTAATTAAATCTATGCATAAAATAATTAAAGCTGAGATACAATTTCGGGGGCGGGAAACTAAGTATTCTTTCTAAATTTATTTTGTCAGCGTATTCCATAATATTTAGTCTCTGCACATTCATTGCCATGGGGTTGTAGTTATAAACGTAGATAACAAGTTTATGTTTGGCTTGTTTGGTTTGTTTTGTTTTGTTTTACGGCATATCAACCTCAGTGGGTCATTTAATACCGATAAAGTTTTGAAATAAATCAATTCTTAATGGATAATACAATTTTGTTATAAATACATTTTTCTATTTAACCCATAGATGGGACCCTAACAGGTACGACCACTCCGGGTCAGAATGGACCAGGGAGCAATGGTGATGAAGGGGTGCTCCACATTCCCCAAACCTCCAGAACTGGAACCTCACCATCAGATAGAGTTTAACGTCATCCCCAGGACATGTAGACCCTCAGTCACCACCTTATAGCACCCATATGATAAAAAGGGGTTGGGGCTTGCCATAAGGACAATAGGGTTGGGAAAATCATATAGGTGCTAGGGCTTGACGTGACCAGCCGATTGATCAGAGGGGGCCTCACCGTCCGCCCGTCTAGCCCAAGATAGGGCCAAAGTGGAGTATTGCAGGTCATGAACTGCTCATCCACCTGGGCTCTATCCTTAAGCATCACGGGTCGCCACCCACGGCCAACAGGTGGCCCCATTGGGGGAGTCTTATCCCTCTGCAGAGGTGCAGTCGGTGCATTCTAATGCCCCAGCCGACAGGGCGGACAAGTTTATGTGACGTGGTGTTTAATGTAAAAAAATAATAAGTAGATCTGATATTATATAAGTTAACTTAATACAAAAGATATCTAAGATGAATAGAAACCGATTGTTTTGTAAAGAAAAAATATCTTATTATAATGGAGATTGTCTGTTTTTCTGTCTGTAACCGAAACTATATTACTACTCAAGTTACAATTCCCTTAGTTATTGACATCGCATTCTCAATGATTTTATTTTTTATCTAAACCTCAATTATTAATAAAATTGTTTTACATTATTATTACTGTTCACCATATCTACATGATATTTACCGCGTACCCCACATGTACGGGTCAGGCACAAAGTCCCTATTAACGTGGGACCACCCACGGCCGAAGCTCGTGGAGTGGCAGGTGAAAAATTGCGTCGATCCCGTCGGCATTCCCCTCAAGGGGGCGCCTCAGGCACTGGGCAATAAACCCAGCCCTGTCCCTTTAAATCAAGGGGGCAGGTGTTGCCTGGGGGGATGGCCCCCTGGGATCGACGCCGTTAATTATATCAATGGTCCAGAGGCCGAAGCCACTGTTAACCATATCTACATACGAACAACATGCAATTATATTTATATATACAACAAAATAGCGATTTACAGTGTGAACGGAAAGGTTAATTTGCATATTGATATTAAAAATGTGATTTTAATAAATATGTGCTTAGTATTATTGATTTTGAACTGTTTGGTTTTATTTTAATGAATATAAGCAAAAATCTCTTCAATGAATCTTAAATGAAATCCATTGACAAGAAGAAATAACTGTAATTTTATTCTTTACTTACTCTTTTAAGTAAATATTTAAATTAGAAAAAATAACAATGAAAGACGAGAGTGATGGAAGAGAAAGTTTCAGTTGTTCTATCTTTCGATTATACTCCCTCTGTTTCAAATCTTTTTATCTGCATTTAGTTTAATTAGCCTTTCTAATTT
>JALAJA010000205.1:0-2500 GCA_023376005.1 Doryteuthis pealeii | reverse complement strand
CTCTACATATGAGTAGCACAGCTTGCAAACATATATATCTATATATATTTATATAAAGATAAATCTAATGAGTCAGACGAACCTACTATTAGTTTCGCTTAATGCTCTTCAGGGCTAAGATCTGCCTGATATTTTCCACGTACCCCAGTTGTACGGGTCAGGCACAAGGCTCTATTTATGTGGGACCACCCACAAGCCGAGACTCATGGGTGGCGGGTGAAAAATTGCGTCGATCCCGTCGGCATTCCCCCTCAAGGGTGGCGCCTCAGGCGCTGGGCAATAAACCCAGCCCTGCCCTTTAAATCAAGCGGGTAGGTGTTGCCTGGGTGGATGGGATCAACGATGTTAGCTTGTATGGTCCAGGGCCGAAGCGGAGTTAGGTATGTTGGACATATCTATATACTAATAACATGCAATTGTATTTATATATACAACAAAATAGCGGTTTACAGTGTGAACGGGAAGGCTAATTTGCATATCGATCTTAAAAATATGATTTTAATGAATATGTGCTTAGTATTATTGATTTCTAATTGTTTAGTTTTATTTTGATAAATATGAGCAAACATGTCAGAGATAAATCTTAAATTAAATCCATTAACAAAAAAGAAATAACTGTAATTTTATTCTTGACTTCCTGTTTTAACTAAACAGTTAAATTAGGAAAGTTTAGCAATAAAAGACGAGAGTGATGGAAGAGTTCTATTTTTTCGATTATACCCGCCTCTGTTTAAAATCTTTTTATCTGCATTCTTATTTAGTTTCATTAGCCTTTCTAATCTAATGTGATATTTTATTACATTAAAACTAGTTGCATCCGGGGGGGGGGGGTTTGAATATATTTGCAAGTATAAAAAGAAAAGTCTTTTAAGACCTAAAAACAAAAAGTCCCCCCCCCCCATTAACTGTTGTTTTTTTTAATCACTTAAACAATATAAGCGTCATCTACTACACAAATGGCAATTTGTATCTGTTTGCGTATAACCAGGGACATAAACATGCCTGGCAAAGGTTGGTTGGTTACTATGAATAGACTGAGATATATAGATATGAATAGACATAGATACTTAAATTTTAAATAAGGATGCACATGATTTACCTTAAAAAATTTAATTTTCATATTTAAAAACATTTTTTTAAACTTTTATGAGGGTGAGTCAAAAAGTAATGTCATTTTCTTTATTTCATGTGAAGTTTAAAAAAATATAAAACTATGGTCTACATTGAGATCCTAACACCCACGACACACTTCCATATATATATTTACCAACCCCTCCGCACGAGCAGGGTGCGACACAAGGTCAATTTCTTAAGCGGAGTTTAACAGGTTTGAATTCAGAGTTATCCTTCTCCTAGACTGGTTGCCTAACCAAGGTTAAAGAGTCCAGTCTGCCCTCCTATTTATCCATAGCTGGAGAGAGAGTAGGATTCATACCTTTCCCAGGGGTATTAGCGCTATGTGAAATGCCAACAGCTTCGTCCAGGAATTGAACTCGCGTTGACGAGTCCATTTCCTATGACTCTAACCATTAGACCATGCGCCTCACTTCCATATAAGAGTATGGATAGGCATACAGCTTTATATACAGGGTTTTTAATATTGATGGTGAGATCTTTGTTCATGAACATTCTTTGAGATAGACTACCAAAATATGCTGAAGTCAGACCAATCTACCAATAAAAAAAACAAACCAATAAAAAAAGACTAGAGATGCAAAATTCAAGTTTTTTTTTTTCACTTTTATCTGTTTGTTTCTAACCAGGGCCATAAACATGCCTGGCAAAGGTTGGTTGGTTGAAATGAATAGACTGAGATATATAGATATGAACAGACAAATTTTTAAGTATGGATACACATGATTTACCTTAAACATTTTTAAGAACTAAAAACAAAAAAGTTCTCATCCCATTAACTTTTTTTATCACCTTAAACCAGTGGTTCTCAAACTTTATACAGTGTGGGTGCACTTACAGTACTACAGATACTTGATAGCGCACTGTATACAAAATAGGACTAATATGTTATTAAGTTAACTCAGTGGTTCTCAAACTTTATACAGTCTGGGCGCACTTACAGTACTACAGATACTTGATAGCACACTGTATACAAAATAGGACTAATATGTTATTAAGTCAGTGGTTCTCAAACTTTATACAGTCTGGGTGCACTTACAGTACTACAGATACTTGATAGCACACTGTATACAAAATAGGACTAATATGTTATTAAGTCAGTGGTTCTCAAACTGTATACAGTCTGGGCGCACTTACAATACTACAGATACTTGATAGCGCACTGTATACAAAATAGGACTAATATGTTATTAAGTTAACTGTTAAATATATAAAAAATCACACATTTAACAAAAGCAAACTTAACATACCTCTATGAAGTTTATTAATTCCTGTGTTAATGAGAAACATGAGCTTGATGAGACCTTGCGATTTCTTCAATGTTTGGTCTTATGTTTGAGAGACAAACTCTCATTTCCTCACTATC
>JALAJA010000204.1:80880-90663 GCA_023376005.1 Doryteuthis pealeii | reverse complement strand
ATACATATATAAAGGGCAGTTGTGTGTATGTATGTACGGATGAAATCTATACATATATAAAGGGCAGTTGTGTGTGTATGTATGTCCGGATGAAATCTATACATATATAAAGGGCAGTTGTGTGTATGTATGTCCGGAGGAAACTATGAAAATAAAACAATTAACGACAAAGTAAATATGTATCATCATCATCATCATCATCATGTCGCGCTGCCAGCACGGATATCCATGACAATCTCTCCCCATCCGTCCCTATCGCTCATCATTCTCGGGAGGTCCTCTATGCAGCATCCTGTATCCGCACAGAGCTGATTAATGTACGTCTTTGCTGGTCGGCCCACACTGGCGTGCCCATGTGTTGGCTTCCACAGGAGGACGTCGCTTATGAGTTCGTCCTTGCTTCTCCAGCAGTGTCCCGCATGTCTTGTCCGTCTTACTCGGACTGTTTGGGTGATATGTGGTAGGTGGCCGTACAACTGTTTTCTCGTAGGGTGTTGTTTCCACGTCATGTTCAGGATCACCCGCAGCATTCTTGTGCAGCTCCCATCTAGTTTATTCTCTAATCGCTTCGTTAGGGTCCAGGTGGTGCAGCCATACAGCAGCACTGATACGACAACGGCCTGGAAGACTGTCTCTTTAACTTGTCTGTGAGATTGGATTTCCATATGATCGATAATTTATTAATAGCGGCCCATGCCTTTCCTATACGTGCATTAACGTCGTTTTCTGTGGAGGAGATGTTACTGACTGCACAAGCCGAATCCTTGCTACACAGCCTAGAAAAGGCAGCACGAAATGTCGGCCTATACGTAAACTCTGATAAAACTGAGTTCATGTCTTTCAAAAACAAAAGCAACATCTCCACCATCGATGGCAAACTCCTAAACTCGGTAGAACAATTTAGATATTTAGGCAGTAAGATCTCCTCCACAGAAAACGACGTTAATGCACGTATAGGAAAGGCATGGACCGCTATAAATAAATTATCGGTCATATGGAAATCCAATCTCACAGACAAGTTAAAGAGACAGTTCTTCCAGACCGTTGTCGTATAAGTGCTGCTGTATAGCTGCACCACCTGGACCCTAACTAAGCGACTAGAGAGGGAAAAAATAGAGAGAGAAAAAAAATATGTATTTACATTCACTATCACCAGATCTTGCTTTTTGAGTAAAAATAATGAAGATTTGATTTATATTTGTGAAGATAATTAAAAGATAAAATCTAAATAGTAATAGCATTTTCTTTTGTTTTTGTTTTTCGTTGTTTTGTTGTTGTTGGGGTTTTTTTTGTTTTTTTTTGGGGGGGGTTGTTGGGGTTTTTTTTTTGCATTTCATATTTTAAATAGGATTTACTGATTTTTCTTTTCAGAATTTCCGTGCACTTTTTTTGTGAGGCCTCATTAAACCGAATAAATTCCAGTTCTTTTTTACATTGGGGTTTTAATGGGGCACCCTGCGAGGAACCAACTCCTGATTCTGTAATAATGGATCTGCGAGACTAACTTTTAGCTCTTCTTCTACCCAGGTGGCGCCGTACATATTTAAAGGACAGTTAGTGTGTATGTATGTATGAATGTATGTATGCATGGCGGAAACTACAAAAATAAAACAATTAATGATAAAGTAAATATATATATATATATATATATATATATATATATATATATATATATACATTTCCGATCACCAGAGCTTACTTATACAAGGTGTGTCAAAAAAGTATCAAGATTTTCGCTACTTTTTGACACACCTTGTATTCTGAAAAATTAACGTTTCATTCGTTTTTCATTTCTATCTTGGTAAATACAGCTTTAAAAATTGTACTTTTTGAAAACCCCTTGTATTCTGAAAAAAATATCGTTACATTTATTGTTCATTCCAATCTTGGTAAATACAGCTTCAATCTCGATACTTTTATTTTTATATGGCTTTAAGCCGACATATTTTGGAGGATATGTGCTTAATTGAAGTCATACCTAATTTTGAAAATTAATTAGTTAATAATTAATTTAGGCGGGCATATATGTTCAAATGTAAGGCTAAACAGATCGAGAAAATGTCAATATATATATATATATATATATATATCGGAGAAATGTGAGGAGGTTCCTTTCGTGTTGTGTACTGCCATATATATATATATATATATATATATATATATATATATATATATATATATCATGTCACGCTATTAGCACGGATATTCATGACAATCTCTACCCGGCCGTCACTATCACACATTGTTTTCGGGAGGTCCTCTACGCAACATCCAGTATCTGCACAGAACTGGTCAATGTTTGTCTATGCTAGCCGACCCACATTGGCGTGCCCATGTGCTGGCTTCCACCGGAGGATGTCACTTATGATTTCGTCCTTGCTTCTCCAGTAGTGTCTTGCGTTTTGTTGTCCGTCTTACTCAACTGGTTTGGGTGATATGGGGCAGGTGGTCATACAGCAGTTTTCTTGTGATTATTACCTATGGTGTCCATCATCAAATATCAAATAAAAAGGCGTCTAGGTCTTTTGAAATAGTCTAGTATGCTTCCATTCTAAATCCACTTCATTATGGCTGAGGGTCTTAACGTCCTTGGTATGACGTTAAACTGAAATTAATTGTGAAGTTCTAATTCTGGAGCTCTGGGGACGGTGGAGTACACGTTCATCACCATTATTCTCAGATCTAGTCTGACCTGAAGTGGTAGTACCTGTTAGGGTCCAATCTATGGGCGAAATAGAAAAACATGAGTTTTTAAAAAAGGTGCTTAAAAAAATTGAGTACCCCTCAGGAATGAATTAAACAAAATGTCTTCGGTATAAAATGATCCACTGGGTTGAATCCAACCAACTAATTGAGTTATTGTTGTACCGGCCGTTCCTACAGTGGAGAACATGCACCGGTTCTCACTATAAATAGTGAGACACCGAGTGGAAGGGGAGCACTGTTCCCGTTAACGACAAGCTAGTCGTACATGTACCATTAATTGTAAATACACTTGTCTTATTTTACCCCATCTCGACTTGACTTCTTTTTACTGTTGGGACTAACATCACAACAGTTATAAAGCCCTGTCTCTTTGTTGAACAAGGCAAAAACTATGTGAGAAACAGGTGCATATGAGCGCAGGACTGAGGAGCATTTTTTTGTTTTTAGAAATGTATGTATCTATACAGGCTGTTGAAATTTGAGATCATTTGAATGAGAATTGGTCAAGTTATTAGATGGCCGGGTTAGCTCAGTCGGTAGAGCGTTCGGCTAGAAACCACAAGGTTCCTAGTTTGATACCGGTCCTCGCCAACTCAGCGTATGAGTAGCACAGGGATCTGTGCGGTAAAGTAAGGAGCTGATGGTAGGTGTGGCGCTCCACCTCAGATGCTAAAAAACAATCTCCATGGTCTAGCGCTATTGAAAAGGGGATAGACTCCCTCGCTGACTGGCTGATACCGACTTTAGGCCGCCCCGTCGACTTATTAGATTAGGAAATGATATCAATTTTTTTCAAACATCTTTGTATTATTTTGTGTTTCAAGACATAAATATAAACTACTTATATTCTTATTTTTGGAAGCGCGTGGTGTAATGGTTAAAGTTATGGGAAATGGACACGTCGCCCCGAGTTCAAATCCTTGACGTGGTAATTGCATTTCACTTAGCGCTAATACCCTTGGGAAAGGTATGAATCCTACTCTCACTCCAGCTATGGGTAAATAGTAGGACAGACCGGGCTCTTTAATCTTGGTTAGGTAACCGGTCTAGGAGAAGGAAAACTCTGAATTCAAACCTGTTGAACTCCGCTTAAGAAATTGACCTTGTGTCACATCCTGCTCGTGCGGAGGGGTTGGTAAATATATATAAAGCCCTGGGTATGACGTTAAACTGCATCTAGTTGTGAAGTTCCAATTTTGGAGCTCTGGAAAGTACAGTGTACCCCTTCATCGACATTCTTCTCTGGTGCACCCTGACTTGGAGTGGTAATACCTGTTAAAATCTCATCTCTGTGTTAAGTAGAAAAATGATCAAGTTTAAAAAATGTGTTTTAAAAAATTGAGTTTAAAGAAAAAAATTGGGTGCTGTTATAGTATGTGGCTTACCTTTTTTATTCTTTTATAGTATGTGGCCTACCCGGTTTGAATGTGTCCTACCTCAGTAAGAGTATATTTATAAATATAAGTAGTAGGCAATTTATTGAAATTAATTATTTTTCACATATATTCAATTTCATGACATGCAATTTAGTCATAAGCTGTATATAGCAATTAAGAATGATTAAAGAAGAATTTATCCATAATTCACATGAATCGGGGATCTATTTAATTCTAAAATATTCTAAAATTCTGAAATAGGGTTAGGGTTAGGGGTTAGGTTTAGGGTTAGCAGTTATTATTATAATTTTATAAGCTTTTTATGGTAGGCCACATACTATAAGAGAGACATGATTTTGTAGGCCACATTCAAAAGGTAGGCCACATACTATAATGGTACCAAAAATTGAATACGCAACACCAACCAATAAAACAAAACGTATTCGGTATAAGTTAACCCAACAATGTTTGACATGCCGTAAAATCCAACCAGCCAGCCAACCAGCTTGAATTACTATTTAATGTAATTAGAAAACTATAAGACCAACTCAAACAAAATGTTACGCCCCAACATAAGGGGGGTCAAAATTAAGTGACCTGAAAAAAAATGAGAAAGTTTTGAAATAGAATAAATAATGCATTCTAAAGATCATTCATTGATAAATAAACACAGAAAATTTAATTCAAATCCGATAAATCCCTGATTTTGGTAAATTATTTTCTGTAGGGGGGGGGGGGCTAAAGTCATTTTGTCAAAAACGCAGTTTAGCTTCATTTATCGGGATTAGCGCCGTGAAGCACCAATTCCAACATGGGGATATCTTCTAGCTCCAGAGTACGGGTAAATTCACTTTGTAAATATACCGGGGAAAATATCCTTAGTTCCAATATACAAGCGAATAAACCTTTTCAAGTACAAAGGGAAGATAATTTCAAGGGAGCGGGAAACTACGCAGATTCAAATCGGATACTGAATGAAAGAAAAACACGATAACAAATACTAAGGTTCAACAATTTTAATGTAACAAATAAAGTAGGAAGAAGAAAGAAGAAAGAGTAAATGTCAATTTGATAGAGGGTGGCGTAGTAACTAATAGAGAGAGAGATGTAGATGGTTTGCAAAACGATGTTCTGCGGGGAAACTTAACTTAGATCCAGGTAACAAATGTAGAGTTCTTTAGATGATGAAATGATAGTCGTTTGTGTTGTTTGAATTTTGTAGAGTTCTCTGGTTGTTGAAGAGTTGACTTGTCTTGAATTATAGAATGTCGTGGAGTTCTTAAGTTTAAGATTTCGTAGTGTTCTTGACAATAAGGTAGCTATGCTACAAATTCCTTATTGAAGAAGTATTAATTTAAGTTCTTGTGTTTCGAATGAGTGCCGGCTTATCCTTTTTTCATTCTTTGAGGGAGATAGAATCTAATTCCCCAAGACGTGGTTGATTTTCACAACTTGTGGTGGTAGCGAAAAGCTACGAGGTCCACCCTGGTCGCTGTCTTGCTCGACACTGAAGTTTCAAAAGCGAAATCTCCCTTGTCCCTAAATGTGACGTCACATTTCTCACTGTAAGCCTGACCCTTCCTTTTCCCAAAGGCGTGCGTGTTAAAGGATGACAGTGTAGTAGTAGTTGTTCGCTAGGGTCAAATTCTGGGACGAAGCAGCAACCGTGACGTCATGGGATTCTCGGAAGATTCTTCATATTCTTAATTTCTATTTTCATTTTTATAACATAAATTTTGATACATTTTGGGTATCCCTACCATTTATATTTCATATACAACAAAGTAAAAAAAGAAAAAAATACTATTAATCAGTAATTCTTTATCGAACAGGAATAATTATTTTGGTATGACCAATATTTCTTCCTTTTTTTGTGAGGAAATTTTATCAATTAAATATTGAACGATTAGATGAAGTCCTGAAGCACCGTTGTCTTTTCCTTAATTGTTGTTTATTGCTAAAGACCCCCTCACGATCAGCTACTCCCTTTCTCCATGGGGGATAGAAAAATAATATTAAACCTTTACCACGATTCAATATATATATAATATATATATATATATATATATATATATATATATATATATATTAGGTCTGTATATATATACATGTACACACCAAATATAACCATGTACATAGGCACCCACGCAAACACGCACACAAGCTCACACAAAAAGTAAACATAGACACATATACATAAACACACACATACACACACCCAAAAAGTAGAAAATTAAGTAGAAAAACATAGAAATTCTCTAGAACAAAAAAAAAATTACAAACACACACACCTATCATATCAAATGAACATCTGATGAACTATATCAGAAAAAAACTCTAATAAAAGAGTTATATATTTATGAATTTATTACCAAGCCACCCAGAAAACAAAAACAACTGTTTAAAAAGATTAAATTTAAAAATGAAATTACTTTATACTCCACTCCCACCAAACAGGAAGAGGGAAGTTAAATACTCATGTATATATATATATATCAGCTTGACAGTCCGGTTTCGAATCACGCACAGGGCGGTCTTCCTATCTATAGCTCTGCTGATGAGGCCTAATAGGTCGAAATGTACATACAGAGATTGATTTTTCTCGATTTTTTTAGCCTTACATTTAAATAGGCATCCCCGCCTAATTAATTAATTATTAATCAATTAATTTTCAAAATTAGGTACGACTTAAATTAAGCACATATTCTCCCAAAAATTGTCGGCAAAAAGCCATATCCAAACACACCGTGTTTACATATCATATATATATATATACATGCATGTAAAAATTCATTTTCATATTATTGATCAAAGCCTGAAGAAGATACCAGAAGATCTGAAACACGTGTTGCATATCTAAGATAAAAAAAAATGTTTTTCTGAAACATTTTGCGGACCTTCTTTTTTATAATATATATATATATATATATATATATATATATATATATATATATATTGAATCGTGGTAAAGGTTTTAAATTATATATATATATATATATATATATATATATATATATATATATATATATATATATATATTAATAATGTAGTTGATTTATAAATGATAAGTGCCTAATATTGGGGATAGAACCCATGAAGATCTAAGTTTTAAAAAAACGTACACGCATTCTTACTAAGTCGCCTGAAAACTAATTACTCCAAAAACTAATGAAAAAGAACGGAAAATCAAAAATGAAAAATAAATAAATTAAAACAAATGTTAATTCATATTTTAATGGACATTTTAATCCACTAAATGGAATGCGGAGAGACTCGAACTCGCAAGGTTCAGGAAAGCTATAAAAAAATGTACGAATTGAAACCGAGTAGAGATTAATATCTTTAAGTGGCTAGTTTTAAGTTAAAATGGGTCTCTAAAAGTTAGTGGTCTGAGAATTGATAACACTTAGATTTGGGGAAAAAAAGTAATGTTTACAATTTTAGAAGAGATTGAAGGCATTAATCAGGTCGAAAAAGTTATGGTCAATTTCTGGGGGGACGTCATTAGAAGTAGGGTATCGGAGGTGGATTCTGCATATATACCAGTCATCTCGTAGCCAAAACAGTAAATCCTGGTCAGCAGGTAGAGGGGAAGGGTGTGTCAGTTGATAGATAGCAAATAGACAGGGACCCACATGATAGGAACTCAGTCAGACTTGCAGTTTATTCTTGCAACCGACTAAAGAGAACTACCTTGCCAACTGAAAACATAAATTTAAGTGTCCACAACAACGAACTGAACGAAGTGTCACATCTTCCTCCTCCATATATTATGAAGGAAAAAACTGAAAAATCTCAACTTTATAATTAAAACTTTTCCCAAAATAAAGTAACTATAATAATAATAATGTACAGTGCTCAGGTACACCACAACTCATCGAAGGCTCATGAATAGAATAATGTACCAATGTCAGGAAAATGAATAGCATACAATCATGATATTCATGTATGTGTATGTGCGTGTGCATATGTGCATTGAGGTTTTGAAAGATGCAGTGTTTCAACAGTGAACAATGGATTCAGGCAGTTTATTCCATGCCTCAGCAACTCTTGAGTGTGAAAAAATGTTTCTGAAAGTCAAACTTAGTGTTGCCGTGTTTTTTTCTTATCCTTGTGAACCTGTCTCTAACTCGTGCCTTTGGAACCGGCAGGCACGGTATATTACAACGTGGGATCATCACTATTATACAACGAAGTTGTACGAGTACAGAGCGGGTCTATTACAAATAAATTAACGTAATAAGTTATGTTTTCCTGTGACAGAGAACACGAGGTGAATGGCGAACGTCAAGGCCTCCCGTATTCTCGAAGGAAGCGGGCTAGGCTTTGCCTGACGTGTAGGGCTGTGGAATCGAACCCGCTTCCTTCAGAATGCAAATATTGTCACCGAAGTCGAGAAGCTACAGTCCCGGATGTAAGCGCCATTTAAAGGCTTGGCGAACGAAAGTTCATTCGAGTCTCAAACCCGGCCAGGGGTAGTTGTTACAGTATAGCCACCCTGATGAAAGGTGAAACCTCGAAACACGTGTCTGTGGATTACTTATTTATAATATATACTCCCACTTTGGTTGAGTTCTCTGAATAAGGATTTAATTGCAGATTCACCGTTCTGGCATCTAGCTAACCCTCGCTTTGTTTCCAAATGTTTGAGGACTCTAGTGAATTCATTTCCGCTTAGAAATGTAGCGATTAAATATTCTCCTATATTTGACATCTGCCTCTGGCCGTACGGGTTGAAGGCTTGGTGAACGAAAGGGGTAGCTATTACGGTATAGCCACACTGATGAAAGGTGAAACCTCGAAACACGTGTCTGTGGATTACTTATTATATATATATATATACCATTCTCCCAAAAAGCATTTTAATGATGCTATCAAAAATAGTATCAAAACTCTCAACATAAACGTTCATGAGTGGAAGAGAATAGCTACGAATCGTGTGGCTTGGAGAAGACTTGTTTATGATAGCTGCAAGGGGTTTGAGGTAAGACGGCTCGAACGCTCCATCCTAAAGCGGTCTCTACGTAAGCGGCACATGTCGGACGTCATGGACACATTTCCTACATTTAAGCCGGACTATATATGTGACGTGTGCCTGCCTGACAAAGGCTGTGTTTCTCAGTCACGTACGGTCGCACACGAGAGGAAACCGGGGAAGAGGTTCATATGTATAACAGTGAGTAAAAACAAAGCTGGACGCCTGGGCCCAGTGTGCTCACAACCGAACTTGAAGAAATGGCCGTATTCTGTGAAGAAGTGGCAATCACCATAATATATATATATATATATATATATATATACCAAACCCTCCAAAGGACATACTGATAGATATATTGATACAAAGAAGGCATCGGCGTCTGTAGATGATGAATAACTTCCGTCTGATTGATTGGTTTTTCGGGAGTGTCTCTTATAATTTAATTCTCATGAAAAATTCTTCGTTTATGTTGATTCCTTTTTCTTTTTTTTTTTCTTTTCTTTTTTTGGTTCCATTGCAAATATTGGTTCTACTCTAAAGTCACGCTCCTTGGCAATATTTTGTCTTGAAGGCGACAGTTTGCAGACGGGTTCACACAACCATTCACTAATCAATACGATTCTTATAACCAAATTGAACTTCAAGACCAAAAAAGTACATTCGTATACTCACAATACATATGTATATATATAATAATAATAATAATAATAATAATAATAATAA
>JALAJA010000204.1:51142-53280 GCA_023376005.1 Doryteuthis pealeii | reverse complement strand
GAATGAATGCTTTCCAGCAGGAAACCGTGGTTCGGTAATACCGTTTCCGGTAATAAATAAATAAAAAGAAAAAACTTTTTATTTGTTTGATTTCGATTAACATAATATATTTAATTATATATTAATATATATATATATAATATAATATATTTCCTTATGATACATTATTTTTCAAAAATATTCACGTCCATGAAGGGTTATTTTACATTACCCAAGGTTCCAGAATTAGAACTTTACACTAGATTCAATTTAACGTCATACCCAAAACACAAGACCCTCAGCCACCGCTTCTAGCTCATATAGTATAAAGCCAGATTGGGGGAGATTGTGTTCATCCGACCGGTGACCTAACGTCCGCTTACTCTGAAATCTGCGTCGCATTTCCATACGTTTATCGCGCGCTTTCATATGGGGTCAAATAATTATTGACCCATATATTGTTATTACCGTCGGGTAACTTTCCCTGAACCCCGTTATTCTATAAATTTAACGGACCCTATTCGAAATATTCTAACTGCAGGTACTTTCATATAAGCTGCTCATAATTTCTTTTTTCTTTTTTTTTTTTTTTTTTTTTTTTTTTTTTGGTTTGTTTGTTTAAGCATTTCACCTCGGTGGGTCATTTAATGCCGACAAAGTTTTGAAATAAATTCATTCTTAATGGATAACAAATTTTGTTTATCAACTCATGTTTTTCTATTTAACCCATAGATGGGATCCTAACAGGTACTACCGGGTCAGAGTGGACCATGGAGCAATGGTGATGAAAGGGTGCTCCACATTCCCCAAACCTCCAAACCTGGAACCTCACCATCAGATTGAGTTTAACGTCATTCCCAGGACATGTAGGCCCCCAGTCACCGCCTTCTAGCACCCATGATAAAAAGGGGTTGGGGCTTGCCATAAGGGCAATAGGGTTGGGAAAATTATATAGGTGCTAGGGCTTGACGTGACCAGCCGATTGATAGGAGATGGCGCTCTCCAACCGCCCGTCTAGCCCAAGATACGGCCAAAGTGGAGTATTGCAAATCATGAACTGCTCATCCACCTGGGCTCTATCCTTAAGTATAACGGGTCGCCACCCACGGCCAACAGGTGGCACCATTTGGGGGAGTCTTACCCCTCTGCAGAGGTGCAGTCGGTGCATTCTAACGCCCCAGCCGACAGGGCGGTAAATTATTTTGTGCTGATTCATTCGAAAAAACTTTCCATGTTAAACTACACGTAAACTCTTTCATTCCTAACATTTTCCATTCTCTTTCTCTTCTTGTTCTATTAATATTGTCCTCGGCAAATTCCACTTTATATTTAGTATGTTTTGTTTTGTTATTTAAGATCCAAATGTGTCTAGAAAATTATGCTGTGTTCGTACCTGTTTTTTTTTTTTTTACATATAAATATATGCACCCTCCGGTTGCAAGTATTTAGTTTTAATGTAATAAAATATTGTATTAGATTAAAAAGCTAACGAAACTAAATAAGAATGCAGATAAAAGATTTGAAATGGAGAGGTTTATAAAAATAGGTCAACTGAAAAAATACTCTTCATCACTGCTGTCTTTCATTGCTAGTTTTTCCTTATTTAACTATCTAGTTAAAATAGGAAGGGAGTAAGAATAAAATTACGGTTATTTCTTCTTGTTATGGATTTCTTTTAAGATTATCCCCGCGATTTTTGCTCATATTCACTAATATTCATAATCATAAATAACCAAACAATTAGAAATCAATATTACTAAACACATTTATCAGAATCAAATTTTTAATATCAATAAGCAAATTAGCTTTCCAGTTTACACTGTAAACCACTATTTTGTTTATATATATATATATATATATATATATATATATATATATATATATTATATATATATAAATGCTTATATTTAAAAAATAAAATGTATTTTATTTTTAAACACAAAATACGCATTTTTAAACATTTTTTTTAAATTTCCGGTAATGAGCGAGAGCGTTCTGTGCCTCGGGATCTATGATATTTTTATTTCGTTTTTCCATTTGCTTTGAGAAAGACCTCTTCATAGGGTCGAAACAAACGTTTGTCAGCAAAACATATAACATTTTGTTGTTTTCTTTTCTATATAACTTTTCTCACACACACACACATTATATATCTAATA
>JALAJA010000204.1:41142-46142 GCA_023376005.1 Doryteuthis pealeii | reverse complement strand
ATATGGCACCCTAACAGATATTAGCACTCCGGGTCAGGGTGACCTGGGAGTAATGGTAATAAAGTGGTACTCTTGATTCCAGAACACTAATGACTCTCAGCCATCGCCTTATTGCACATATATGATAAAATGGGTTACGGGTTGCCATTAGAGCAATACAGTCAGGACAATCATATAGGTGCTAGGGCTTGATATTACCAGCCGATTGATCAGATCGGGCCCCTCTGACTGCCCGTCTAGCCCAAATAAGTTACAAAGTAGAATGTCAAAAGCCACGGGTGGCTCAGCCACCAAAATTCCGTCCTCATGCATCACAGGTCGTCACCCAGTGCCATCAGGTTGCTCCATGGGGGAGGGTCTTGCCCTTCTGCAGGGGCCTATTCTAAAGGTCCTGCCGACGCGGCTGTGTAATGTAAGGGTTTGTTCCTATACCAGTCACGGAACTTGATGAGATGACTTAGTTCTGTGACTACCATATGTGTCTTTAACTAGTTGCTCTGGTGAATCTATCTGCACCCACGTTGTGTTTTCTTTTGATCCGCAGAATGGAGATCGATCCACGTCGCGCCCATGATGTAACAATATCAATTTAGTGGCTTGTGGCAACCTTAGATTGAATATGTAAACACAGTCGTCGGAATCATCCTTTATACAATATTTTGATTTTAATAGGAGCGAAAAAATGTTGGTTTTAATATTTTCCATTTTAAACAAAATCGTTTCCGCTGACAAAGAGAAAGAATGTTTACACTTTTCCTATTTCCTTAAAAAATAGTAAATGCTAACAAAAAAAAACTGGCTGTTTTACAATCGGTGACATGGAAGGGTTTTTGGAGTGAAACCCTTCCATGCCACTCATTGTAAAACGGCCAGTTTTTTTGTTTTTTTTTAATAATGCGATGATAATTTTCAAAAGGTGATCTCCAGTCTTTCTGTCTACTGTTTAATCTTCTAAAAGCAAATTTCAAATTGGATTGAATTAAAAAAAGAACATAATTTCGGGGGGAAGAGTAAGAGAGAGAGAGAAAGAAGAACAGAATGTTTTTAGGAGATTAAGCAACAGACAGAAAGACTGGAGATTTTGAAAATTGACCCCTGAGGTCAGTCATCAGGTCAGCGTAAATTGACACGAGGGAGGGGATACCTTGGTTAGTCACGTGTGAATGTTACTAACAACTGCAAGTAATTAACGCAAGAGGAATTAATAAAAGAAGCTTCGAATTTGTTTGTTTTTTTGTTTGTTTTGTTTTGTTTTTGGGGGGTTTTTTGTTTTGTTTTTCTCGGCAATACTAGTGATATTTAAAATATTTGGTGGGTTTCAAGGAAATAGAAGGACTGGAAACAGATACGGTTGACTGGAGACTCGATAAGAGCCTAATACGAATCTCGGGCTACAATATATATATATATATATATATATATATATATATATATATATATATATATATATATACAGAATGTGGTTAATTAACGCCAGAGGAAGATATCAGAAGATCTGAAACACGTGTCGCTAATGTGAAATGATGATAATTAAAAAAACACATATTCAATTTTGTGGACTTCCTTTTTTATAAAATAAATATAATAAAATAATAATAATAATAATAATAATAAAATAATATATATATATATATATATATATATATATATATATATATATATATATAAGAGAGAGTTTCATAATTTGCTTGAAGCATTGTGTATGTATTGGTTAGGAGGTTGATTTAGAAGGCTATCACAATGCAGTTTGGAATAAATAAATAGAATAATAATACGGTAACAATGGTGTTGTGTGTTGACCTGTATTTTTTATTATTTCTTGAATTTTCGAGGTAATACCTCTTTATCAAAAGAATTGAATTGAAGCAGTCCAGCTATGGCATTTCTTCCCAAATGAATTTTCAAAAAAAAAAAATTAATTTGGTATTACCTCGAAAATTCAAGAAATAATAAAAATACAGGTCAACACACAACACCATTGTTACCGTATTATTATTTTTTATTTATTCCAAACTGCATTGTGATAGCCTTCTAAATCAACCTCCAAACCAATATATATATATATATATACTAACCCCTCCACACAAACAGGATGTGAAACAAGGTTAATTTCTTACGCGGAGTTAAACTGGTTTTCCTTCTCATAGACTGGTTATCGAACCAAAGTTAAAGAGCTCAGTCTGCCTTACTATTTACACACGGTTGGAGGGTGAGTAGTTGGATGCATACTTTTCCCAGGAGTATTAACGCTATGTGAAATGCAAACGACCTCATCCAGGATTTGAAACCGGGCTGGTGAGTCCATTTCCTACGACTCTAACCATTGCACCACGCGCCAAAAATAGACTAGCAATAAATAGGGTGGGGCAAATCTTTTGCTGAAGTTTGGTAACGTGAGGCTCACTTGGGTAGCAACGGATGTTGTTACCGAGGTAGTTATGGTGTCGAATCACACTGGACAGTAAGATGCCGATCTCGCCTGATACTCTCCAAGAGCTAGTCATATAAAAAATTTAGCAAAATTTCTTGAACTACATGGTGACTTATTATGATCAACTGAGCCTTCAATTTTCGCACAACGAATAACGAATATATATATATATATATATATATATATATATATATATATATATATATATACATATATATATATATGTATATATATGTGTGTGTGTGTGTGTGTGTTGAAATGAAAAATAAAGAAAAGAAAATGTTGAATGGATAAAATAGGATGTATTTTATTTTACTGACACGTGTTTCGGTCAGGAGTTTATCCATGCATGCATGTATTCTATCTATTATTATTTTAAATACAATTTTAAATACTGTAGTTTCTTCTATTATTGTTATTGTTATTTTATTTTGTATCTAAAATGATAATAGATAGAATACATGTATGCATGGATAAACTCCTGGCCGAAACACGTGTCAGAAAAATAAAATAAGATAAATCCTATTTTATCCATTCAACATTTTCTTTCCTTTATTTTTCATTTCAACACACACACACACACACACACACACAAATATATATATATATATATAATTAGAATGGATTTAATTGCAAAATTCACCGTATTTGGCGTACAGCTAAACCTCGCTCTGTTTACATAAACAAAGTTTGAGGCCTCTAGTGAATTTTATTTCCACTTAGAAATGTAGCAATTAAATAGTCTCCTATATTTGACAGCTGTTTGTGGCCGCACGGGTAAGAGGTTTGGCGAACGAAAGTTCATTCGGGTCTTGAACACTGCCAGGGGTAGCTGTTAAACTGTATAACCACACTGATGAGAGGTGATACCTCGAAACACGTGTCTGT
The DNA here is from genome assembly GCA_023376005.1 of Doryteuthis pealeii. Classification (NCBI taxonomy): domain Eukaryota; kingdom Metazoa; phylum Mollusca; class Cephalopoda; order Myopsida; family Loliginidae; genus Doryteuthis; species Doryteuthis pealeii. The sequence continues at coordinate 42,823 of JALAJA010000204.1, read as the reverse complement.
GGATTACTTTATAATTATATATATATATATATATATATATATATATAAAGTAAGTAAAGTCGTCGGGGCGGCCTAGTGTCGGTATCAGCCAGACAGCTATCTCCTTTTCACTAGCGCTAGACCAAGAAGATTATTCGAGCGTCTGAGTTGGAGCACCACGCCAACCATCAGCTCCTCACTATACCGCACAGTTTTGATACATTTGCCAAAACTTTTCTTGTTCCCCAATGATACATCCATTGAAAAATAAGGTTAAAGAAAAGGTAAACCATCATCAGATGCAAAATAATGATTCATTTATTATTCTTAAGTCATTTGAATACAGATTTGTTTATGTCCAGTGTTCCTCTGTGTAGAGCACTCCTGAAGGTAATTTAACTGTCGGTCATAAATTAATATCTTGTCCAGCTGATCATCTGTTGTTTGTCATTGAGAGTCACATCAATCTATTTCAAATTCCAGCTAGAGACCATTTTTACCGCCCTATCGGTGGGGCGTTAGAATGCACCGACTGCAACTCTGCAGAGGGGTAAGACTCCCCCCAATGGGGCCACCTGTTGGCCGTAGGTGGCGAACCGTGATGCTTAAGGATAGAACCCAGGTGGATGAGCAGTTAATGACTTGCAATACTCCACGTTGGTCCTATCATGGGCTAGACGGGCGGTCGGAGAGGCCCCCTCCGATCAATCGGCTGGTCACGTCAAGCCCTAGCACCTATATGATTTTCCCAACCCTATTGCCTGTATGGCAAGCCCCAACCACTTTTTATCATATGGGTGCTAGAAGGCGGTGGCTGCGGGTCTACATGTCCTGGGAATGACGTTAAACTCTATCTGATGGTGAGGTTCCAGTTTTGGAGGTTTGGGGAATGTGGAGCACCCCTTCATCACCATTGCTCCCTGGTCCACTCTGACCCGGAGTGGTAGTACCTGTTAGGGTCCCATCTATGGCTTAAATAGAAAACATGAGTTTATAAAGAAAATTGTATTATCCATTAAAAATGAAATCATTTCAAAACTTTGTGGGCATTAAACATGTTTTAATCCCAAATTACCAATAGAAGTATTCGGCATAAAATAACCCAAGGGGTTGACATGCCGTAAAACCCAAACAACCAACCAAAGACCATCTTTATTTTCCTTGGATTTTATTTATTCATTTATTCACCTTATTTTTTATTCTATCTTATTCTAATTTATTTATTTTATTTATTTATTCTTTTTTTTATTTATTTATTCTTTTTTGAAATTTATTTATTCTTTTTTTATTTATTCCTTTTTTTATTTATTCTTTTTTATTTTATTTATTTATTCTTTTTTTATTTTATTTATTTATTTTTTATTTATTTATTCTTTTTTTCTATTAACCAAGGCTAAAGAACCTAATCTGCCCTACTATTTGCCCATAGCTGGGGGACGAACATTTAGAGCCATGCCTTTCCCAAAGGCATCATGGCAAAGTGAAACGCAAACGTCCTCGGCCAGTATTTGAACTTAGGTCACCAACTTTATTTCTCACGACGATAACCGTTACCCGAAGCGCGGCTTAATTATGATTTAAACATAGTTTAAAGACTAATGTACATACCACGTGATTGTTCAATGTTTGACTACGGGGAATGGGGAAGGGGGTAATAGTTGGTGAATGACGTTGCGCTCACAATCGGTGCTTGCAAATAAAG
>JALAJA010000204.1:26142-38642 GCA_023376005.1 Doryteuthis pealeii | reverse complement strand
TTATTTCACATACGCAACACGTGTTTCAGATATTCTGGTATCTTCTTCAAGCTTTGATCAATACATATATTGATATACATTTTATATATATATATATATATATATATATATATATATATTTATTTATTTTACAATGTTTTCATAGATCAATGTTCATTATCAGCGACCGCGGTTTCATGCTAAATAGCACTCATCAGGCTGAAGAGCAAGATCCTATGGTGTTTGTTGGAGTTCTTTACTCAATGTCACATTTACTAAATGTGAAACCGCGGTCGCTGATAATGAACATTGATCTATGAAAACATTGTAAAATAAATAAATATTAGCTCTTACAAACTGTGATTGAGCACTGTATTTTCTTTGTTTCATCGCAAAAAAATTTTGTTTTTACATATACCTATATATATATATATATATATATATATATATATATATACATATATATATACATAGGTTGTGCGTGTTTCTGTAATTTTTCTGTTAATATATATATATATATTCCAACGGACATGTATTATACCATCTAAGATTGATCGAAAACTCGATTAATTTAAACTAATGTAACCCTGAAGAATCAATCGATGAAACTCGAGTAGGTTACTCCTTTCCATTGTTATAATATATATATATATATATATATATATATATATATATATATACAATTTTTTTTATCTATAAATTTATTATAGATGGTGAAGTCGACGTTTATAGGTTTCGGTTTTTATCAAACCTCCACCATGACATGGTGGATATCTTTTTAAACCTCAAGGTTAGTCTGTTTAAATACATCAAATCGAGTTTTGTTTAACGGCATATCAACCTCTGTTGGTCATTTAATGCCAGAAAAGTTTATTATGGATTTCAGTTTTTAAAGGCATTCGGTTATGTTTTGTTAGATCTTGTTGAAAGGGTTGCTTTTTTTAGATGGTACATATCAATGTATATATATATATATATATATATATATAAGTAAAGTCGACGGGGCGGCCTAAAGTCGGTATCAGCCAGTCAGCGAGGGAGTCTATCCCCTTTTCAATAGCGCTAGATCAAGGAGATTGTTTAGCATCTGAGGTGGAGCGCTACACCTACTATCAGCTTCTTACTTTACCGCACAGATACCTGTGCTACTCATACGCTGAGTTGGCGAGGACCGTTATCGAACTAGAAACCTCGTGGTTTCTAGCCGAATGCTCTACCAACTGAGCTAACACGGCCCAGATATATATATATATATATATATATATATATATATATATAAGTGTGTTTATATATGTATATATATCCGTCTATTGGTGGTATATATTTATTGTTTGGGCTTTAGTGTGAAGCATGAAAATATTAAAAACTCGGTTTTTTTTAGTGTTATTATTTGGATTATTCGGACTATTGTCCTCATCTTTATTGTTATCTACACTATTTCTCTGAATTTTTGAGATAAGGCTTGATAATTAGCATTATTTGGATTATTCGGACTATTGTCCTTATCTTTATTGTTATCTACACTTTCTCTGAATTTTTTAGATGAGGCTTGATAATTAGTATTATTTGGATTATTCGGACTATTGTCCTCATCTTTATTGTTATCTACACTATTTCTCTGAATTTTTGAGATGAGGCTTGATAATTTGGATTATTTGGATTATTCAGACTATTGTCCTCATCTTTATTGTTATCTACACTATTTCTCTGAATTTTTGAGATGAGGCTTGATAATTTGGATTATTTGTATTATTCGGACTATTATCCTCATCTTTATTGTTATCTACACTATTTCTCTGAATTTTTGAGATGAAATTGTTTCATTTATTGAGTAAATTTTCGAGAGTATTACCTTCTCTTCGTCGGACTGTGAAAGTGACTCGGTTGCTGGCTGTTTCTTGTAGTAGTAGTCATCTTGGCTCTTAGGTGCGTGTGTGTGACTGCTGCTTGTGACCTAGTTCCTTTCTTCTTCTTCTTGTGTCGGTGTTTTAAGTTTTAAATGTCTTCTGGGTTTGTATTTTTAAAGAGGTCTTCTCGGGGTTTTTTGTCTGATAATATTTAGTGCGTGTTTGTTTGAGGCTGTTACAATTTAGGAGGATGTGTTTAATAGTGAGCTGTATTTTACATATTGGGCATACTGGGGCGTCCTCCCTTATTAAAAGGTGAGAATGGGTAATGTTGGTGTATCCCATATGTAGTCTGGAGAGTATTACTTCTCCTTTTCTGTTTTTTCCATGGCCTGCCGACCACTCACCTTTTTTTTTATCTCATGGAGCTTATTTTGAATTTGATTGTCCCATGATTTGTCATATATGAATTAGGAGAAGGTAAACTGAATTCAAACCTGTTAATCGTCGCTTAAGAAATTGACCTTGTGTCGCATTCTACTTCTGTGTAGGGGTTGATAAATATATATATATTGTTGTAAGGGAAGATATTTTCCCCAATAAGAAAGTTGAACTCGTCCAACGAAACCCATACATCTTATTAATAATTGAGGTTTAAATAAACATAACACCCAAGGATAATGTAACGTGAATAAGTTATTTGTGACTTAAATAGTAATATAGTTTCGGTTATCCACACACACATATATATATAGAGGTTGTGATATCGGCCTGTCAGCTTGGCAGTCCGGTTTCAAATCACGCACAGGGCGGCCTTCCTATCTATAGCTCTGCTGATGAGGCCTAATAGGCCGAAATGTACATACAGAGATTGATTTTTCTCGATTTGTTTAGCCATACATTTAATAGGTATTCTCGCCTAATTCATTATTAATTAATTAATTTTCAAAATTAGGTACGACTCCAATTAAGCACTTATTCTCCCAAAAATTATCGGCAAAAAGCCATTCTAAACAAACCGTGTTTACAACTTATCATATCGTCGTGTAATAAAAGTCACTGAAGAGGAATATTAACCTACTCTAAACAAATCGTAAAATCTGGGAAGTGCGTTTGGTGTAGAGGTTGTGATATCGGCCTGTCAGCTTGGCAGTCCGGTTTCAAATCATGCACAGGGCGGCCTTCCTATCTATAGCTCTGCTGATGAGGCCTAATAGGCCGAAATGTACATACAGAGATTGATTTTTCTCGATTTGTTTAGCCATACATTTAATAGGTATTCCGCCTAATTCATTATTAATTAATTAATTTTCAAAATTAGGTACGACTCCAATTAAGCACTTTATCTCCCAAAAATTATCGGCAAAAAGCCATTCTAAACAAACCGTGTTTACATATATATATATATGTGTGTGTGTGTGTGTGTGTGTGTGTGTGTGTGAAGCTTATCAGACGGATAAATCAAATTGAAATCTGTCAGTTTCTATACAGGATTTAGCATTGAATAACCCACAATGGTTGATAAGCCATTAATCTCTCTCTCTCTCTCTCTCTCTCTCTCTCTCTCTATATATATATATTATATATATATATAATATATATATATATATATCCCTCTCTCTCTATCTATCTAATATATATATATATATATATATATATGTGTGTGTGTGTGTGTGTGTGTGTGTGTGTGTAGTAGCAAAGATTGTGGTATGCACTGCTGATGAGACTTAATCAGGTCGAAACAGCTGCCTAGTGCTCCGGATGCCGCACACGCTATTTGCCGAGTTATTTGGTCATGTTAATTTAATTAGATTATTAATTATCAATGTACGACTTAAATAGTAATATAGTTTCGGTTACACACAGAAAAAGGCACACAATCTCCATTATAATAAGATATTAAAATTTGTTCCTTGCTTTTCTCTCTATCTTGTAAGTTCGCTGCCAGAATTCTCATGCTTCTCAACTTTGTATAGACTTGGCCATAATATCATCCTCAAAATGAGCTTCGTCATTAATATTCTGAGGCCCTTGTGGTTGGTTGAGCTAAGACCTTCCAGTCACAGGCCTCGTCTATTGATATCAGGAAAGTGCGGCCGTGGTCACGGCTCACAGAAATGGCCATTTGTTATAGGAACAGGTTTAGAGGGCTGGAACATGTCAACGCCGAAGATATTTAACTTAAACCCCCGGCGGATAAAATGAATAAAGTTACTTGTAGAATAGATCTATATATCTTACGAATGATTGATCTATCTTCACACCTCGGGAATCTGTCACGGTTTGGGGACAACAGGGAACACTGTGACGAGAGATAATGCGCGAATACGTCGCAATGTGACTAGCCTCGAGATCAATGAAGGTATTATCTATGCGAGAGTATTGTACTGAGGCATTAGACAAGCAACGGATTTTAAAAAGAAAATTGTATATAAAAGAATATACTCATCTCGGCTTCCACCCTGTCGGTTGGGGCTTTAGGATGCACCGACTGCACCTCTGCAGAGGGGTGAGACTCCCCCAATGGGGCCACCTGTTGGCTGTGTGTGGCGACCCGTGATGCTTAATGATAAAACCCAGGTGGATGAGCAGTTAATGACATGCAATACTCCACTTTGGCCCTATCTTGGGCTAGACGGGCGGTCGGAGAGGCCCCCTCCGATCAATCGGCTGGTTACGTCAAGCCCTAGCACCTATATGATTTTCCCAACCCTATTGCCCTTATGGCGAGCCCCAACCCCTTTTTATCATATGGGTGCTAGAAGGCGGTGTCTGCGGGTCTACATGTCCTGGGAATGACGTTAAACTCTATCTGATGGTGAGGTTCCAGTTCTGGAGGTTTGGGGAATGTGGAGCACCCCATTCATCACCATTGCTCCCTGTTCCACTCTGACCCGGAGTGGTAGTACCTGTTAGGGTCCCATCTATGGGTTAAATAGAAAAATGTATTTATAAAAAAATTGTATTATCCATTAAGAATTGATTTATTTCAAAACTTTATCGGCATTAAATGACCCACTGAGGTTAATATGCCGTAAAACAAACCAAACCAAACCAAATCATCTCGGCTTATCTGTCTATCTAAATATCTATGCGATATATATATATATATATATATATATTAAATTTTTACTTGAAGGCACTTACAACGCATGTATCGCATAAAATTCGATACTTTTTCTTATAGAAAATGAACTTGACAAGTGTTATCCCAGCAAAGGATGGCTCGATGTGTAGAATACCGTACAGACTGTTTCGACTTTATTAAGTCTCATCAGCGGCATATACTAACGATTTCCCTCCGACAGAAATCGAAACCGGGACTTCAGCAGACACAGTGAAACACTAGTGAAACACTTTTATCGCCTCGGCCACAGTACACAGCTGACCATCCTAGCGAAATTAAGCTTGTCAAATGATACTACTACGCGCATCTACCATAATAGGTAAGGGGGCGTTATTGAGAGAATAATAACAACAAACAGACCGTATGCCCTTCGGCGAAGTGAATAAGATTTTTGGATGTTTATATCTATATATATATATATATGTTATATATATATATATTCATTTCGTAATGAACCTCCTTGTCCGCTTATTTATGCCTTAGATCAATAGTTCTCAACCTTTTTTTTTTTTACCCATGGGTCCCTTTTAACCCTATTTTACTCCGGTGGACCCCTATAGCCATTCGATATTTAAAAATCCCATTCTAATTTTATAGTTGAATACATTTTGCTTGCCTGGGTCCCCAAAATATTTTATATGGTCCCCTGGTGGTCCACATCTCGGGTTATCTTATTTATCTTATTTTCTTAAGCGGAGTATAACAGGTTTGAATTCGGAGAACCGCTGTCTTAGATAATACCACTATTGTTCTCCTATCAGGATGGATTTGGTATTAAATAACCCACAAGGGTTTCATGTGCCATTAAACTAAATAACCAAATCAAATTCTTTTTCGTGTTTCTATTTTGGCAATATTTAAATATAAAGAAAAAGAAACATCCCCCCAAATTCTTCCTTCTACCTAACCGTCTGGCCAACCCCACTTCTTCCTGTAAACCCGTGTCCCGCGAATTTATAACTGGCCGAAATATATCGACATTGTTGTAGAAACTTGTCAACACGAGTAGCTTATCAGTCGGATAAATCAAATTGAAATCTGTCAGATTTCTATACAAGATTTTCTTTTCTTTTCTTTTTTTTTTTTTTTAAAAGTAAAAGAAAACGAAAAAGAAAAAATGTCGCTCAGCAATCATTCTTATTTGTATATTATTTTGTATCCCCATTTCTTTATCTTTCCATCATCGGTCTGAGATTATTATTTTTATTTTTTTATTTCGTAATTCCGAAAGGCTCGACATCCGTTGCCTGGGAAAAACAACTTGTTTTATCGACATTCCTAAGAGCAATAAGACATTTCAATCACTAGAACCTGTCGATAGGACTATACTTTGTGCTACGTCTGAGTAGGAGTTTCGTTTTGAAAATGAGGGGTCTCCAAATATTAATGATCTCAATGGCTAAAATCGCCCCATTTATGTTCTTAATATTACACAGTTGTGTCGGGTTAGCTCAGTCGGTAGAGCGTTCGGCTAGAAACCACAAGGTTCCTAGTTCGATACCGGCCCTCGCCAACTCAGCGTATGAGTAGGATAAGGATCTGTGCGGTAAAGTAAGGAGCTGATGTTAGGTGTGGCGCTCCACCTCAGACGCAAAAACCATCTCCTTCGTCTAGCGCTAGTGAAAAGGGCATAGACTCCCTCGTTGATTGGCTGATACCGACTTTAGGCTACCCCGACGACTTTACTTTACTATATATATATATATATATATATATATATATATATATTTACCAACCCCTCCGCACGAGCAGGATGTGATACAAGGTCATTTTCTTAAGCGGAGTATAACAGGTTTGAATTCAGAGTTTTCCTTCTCCCAGACCGGTTGCCTAACCAAGTTTAAAGAGCCCAGTCTGCCCTACTATTTGGAGGGAGAGTAGAATTCATACCTTTCCCAAGGGTATTAGCGTTAAGTGAAATGCAATTACCACGTCCAGGATTTGAACTCGGGACGACGAGTCCATTTCCCATGACTTTAACCATTACACCACGCGCTTCCCACACAGTTATATAGATTCAATTATTCCTTTCTAATATTAAGCACCGGCTCCCGCTAGATCACCGAAATTAAGCAGAAGGCCGGAGGGCACATCAGCCGAAATTTTGTGTAGATAACAATAAAGATAAGAACAATAGTCCAAATAATACAAATTATCAAGCCTCGTCTAAAAAATTCAGAGAGAAACACAGAAGATGGGGAGACATCGGCCGAAATAAAGATGAGGACAATAGTCCGAATAATCCAAACAATATACCTTGACATTTACGTCCTATGTTTCTGTAAAAAAAAGTGTCCAAAAATGGTTTTCCCCCAATGGGGCCACCTGTTGGCCGTGGGTGGCGACCCGTGATGCTTAAGGATAGAGCCCAGGTGGATGAGCAGTTCATGACTTGCAATACTCCACTTTGGCCCTATCTTGGGCTAGACGGACGGTCGGAGAGGCCCCCTCCGATCAATCGGCTGGTCACGTCAAGCCCTAGCACCTATATGATTTTCCCAACCCTATTGCCCATATGGCAAGCCCTAGCACCTATATGATTTTCCCAACCCTATTGCCCTTAAGGCAAGCCCCAACCCCTTTTTATCATATGGGTGCTAGAAGGCGATGGCTGCGGGTCTACATGTCCTGGGAATGACGTTAAACTCTATCTGATGGTGAGGTTTCAGTTCTGGAGGTTTGGGGAATGTGGAGCACCCCTTCATCACCATTGCTCCCTGGTCCACTATGACCCGGAGTGGTAGTACCTGTTAGGGTCCCACCTATGGGTTAAATAGAAAAATGTATTTATAAAGAAATTGTATTATCCATTAAGAATTGATTTATTTCAAAACTTTATCGGCATTAAATGACCCACTGAGGTTGATATGCCGTAAAACAAAACAAACCAAACCAAAAATGATTTTCCTGGTGATAACCTCAGATAAAAAGTTAAAAAGTCATCGTGTTGGTCTAAAGCTGGTATGACCCATACAGCGAGGGAGTCTATCCCCTTTTTACTAGCAGTAGACCAAGGAGATTATTTCAGCACACAAAAAGAGGTTTCAGGATATTACACTAAAATACATCCGGAGCTGAAACTCTAGTTCTTAAGCTTTGCCATTACTTCCAGATCCACTCTGAGACTGGAGTGTCCAATCTATACACATGAACAGGCATTAAAAGGCAGCTAAGAACAGAGTGCGATAGATAGATAGATAGATAGATAGATAGATAGATAGATAATATGACTAGACTTCGATTGATAGATATGAATGGACTGCGATAGATATATACGTAGATAGATAAATAGATAGATATGAATGGACTGCGATTGATAGATATATTGATATATTGAGAGGGAGAAAGAGAGAAAGATAGATAGATATCTTAATAGAACAGACTGTTATAGTTATATATATATATATATAATATATATATATATATATATATATATATATATATATAAAGTCGACGGGGCGGCCTAAAGTCGGTATCAGCCATACAGCGAGGGAGTCTATCCCCTTTTCAATAGTGCTAGACCAAGGAGATTGTTTTAGCATCTGAGGTGGTGCGCCACACCTACCATCAGCTCCTTACTTTACCGCACAGATCCCTGTGCTACTCATACGCTGAGTTAGCGAGGACCGGTATCAAACTAGGAACCTTGTGGTTTCTAGCCGATCGCTCTACCGACTGAGCTAACCCGGTCCATAATATATATATATATATATATATATATAGAGAGAGAGAGAGAGAGAGAGAGAGAGAGAGAGAGAGGGAGAGAGAGAGAGAGATAGATAGATAGATAGATATAAACAGACTGAAACGCACACACACACACACACACACACACATATAAATATATATATATATATATATATATATATTCATCCACATACACTGTGTTTCGACGTATCACGTCTCCTCGGTGTGGCTAGACATTGCAAGATATATAGTCTGTTTCTATCCATATATCTATCTATCCAGAGATAGATAAATAGATAGAGAGATAAATAGATAGATAGATAGATAGAGAGAGAGAGTGAGAGAGAGAGAGAGAAATATTGAGATATAGGGGGTCCTCATTTATTTTATTTTATTTTATTTTATTTTAAATGGCTTCTTGCTTGGCGATTTGGGTGTGTATAAGATTCAAACTAATTATTTTTCGTCCTGGGAAGAAGAAGAAGAAGAAGAAGAAGAAGAAGAAGAAGAAGAAGAAGAAGAAGAAGAAGAAGAAGAAACCCCACCCCTAAATAATAGTCCTGACTTGTCCACTTCATTTATTTAAGTAAACGTTTTTGGTCTACGGGGATAGAGGGGTTAGGGAAGGGTTTTCGCGGTCTGGGCTGAGCTGGTCTGGCGAGAGAGAGAACACTTCTGCCTCTGATGTAAGCGCTGGAGGGGGGGGGTCGCTTTTTATTTTCGTTTTTTTTTGTTTGTTTTTTTACTTTTGTTTTTGTTTTTGTTTTTGTTTGCTTTTTTTTCTCCCTTATTTTATTTCCTTATTTCATTTCTTTCTTTCTTTTTTCTTTTTTTTTTCAGTTTTTTCTTTCTTTAATTTCTGTCTTTATTACATTTCCTTCTTTCTTCTTTCTTTCTTTTTCTTTCTTTTTTTTCTTTCTTTCATTTCCTTCTTTCTTCTTTCTTTCTTTTTCTTCTTTTTTTTTCTTTCTTCATTTCTTTCTTTCATTTCCTTCTTCTTCCTTTCTTTCTTTTTTTTTCTTCTTTTTTTTCTTTCTTTTCTTTCTTTCTTTCATTTTCTTCTTTCTTCTTCTTTCTTTCTTTTTTTCTTTTTCCTTTTTTTCTTTCTTTCATTTCTTTCTTTCATTTCCTTCTTTGTTTTTCTTTCTTTTTCTTCCTTTTTTTTCTTTTCTTTCACTTCTTTCTTTTCATTTCCTCTTTCTTCTTTCTTTCTTTTTTCTTCTTTTTTTCTTCTTTTATTTCTTTCTTGCATTTCCTTCTTTCATTTCTTTTTCTTTTTTCTTCTTTTTTCTTTTTTTTTCATTTCTTTCTTTCAATTTCCTTCTTTCTTCTTTCTTTCTTTTTTTTCCCTCTTCTTTTTTTTTCTTTCTTTCTTTCTTTCATTTCTTTCTTTCTTCTTTCTTCTTTCTTCTTTTTATTCTTTTTTTTTCTTTCTTTCTTTCTTTCATTTTTCTTTCTTCTTTCTTTTTTTTCTTTTTTTTCTTTCATTTCTTTCTTCATGTTCCTTCTTTCTTCTTTCTTTCTTTTTTATTTTTTTTCTTTCTTTCCATTTCTTTCTTTCATTTCCTTCTTTCTTCTTTCTTTCTTTTTTATTTTTTTCTTTCTTTCAGTTTCTTTCTTTTCATTTCCTTCTTTCTTCTTTCTTTTCTTTTTTCTTCTTTTTTTTCTTTCTTTCTTTTTCATTTCTTTCTTCATTCTCTTCATTTCTTTTCTTCTTTCTTTTCTTTTTTTTTTCTTTTTTTTTTTTGTTTTTCATTTATTTTTTTTTCCCTTTTTTCTTTATTCATTTTTATTTATTTTATTTTATTATTCATTTTTTCTTTTTTTTTCTTTTTTCATTTTTTCATTTCTTTCTTTTTTTTTTCTTTCATTATTTCATTTCTTCTTTTTTTTCTTTCATTATTTCATTTCTGGTTTTTTTTTTTTCTTTTCTTTTTTTTTTCTTTGTTTTTTTGTTTGTTTGTTTTTTTTTTTGTTTTTTTGGGGTTTTTTTTTGCTTTTTTTTTCTACCTTGATCAAGTTAGACATTTTGAAAAAATGATTTCTGATATAATGAAGTTGTTTCTTTCAGCGGGGAAATTGATGGCGGTGAGTGGAAGTGAAAGAAGGGGGAATGTGAAGAATTGGAAGTGCTGTATTTTGTATCAAAACCCCAAAAAATCGAATATCGTCAATATATCATAGCTAAACACCAACGATGAAAATTTTTTCCCTGCTCTTTAAGATGTACAAAAAAGATTCAATTACATTGTTATTACACACATTTTTTTTTTCATACGTCGTAGCAATTTCATTTTATTAACTAACTACAAATCGAAGTCGAAATACTTTGTGATGAATTTCTCAATATACGGCTGCCCCGAAACATGAATAACTAAAGAAAATGAATGTTGATTATGGATAATATTCAGCGGTTGGTAATAAAAGGACTATTTGCTCATAAATTTCCTACCATAAAATAAACTGAACCCGTCATTTTGTTTCCGTGTTTTTGCAATAAATGTTTTATTTTCTTGCAACCGTTATTTTTACAATAATAATATTATTTTATTTTTTATTTTAATTTCACTTTCAAATGTGTACATTCTAAAAAGTTTTTTAATTTGTGAGAATGGTTTAGTTTTTAAAAGTGGGGGTTCGTTTTTTAACACTTCACTTTTTAACTCGTAAATTCCTACCAATAAAATGCCCAAGCCTAATTTTATGGTAGGAATTTACGAGTAAGAGTTGAAAATATTACTTTTGCTGTTGTTGTTATTTCTTTTCTTTTTGGCTTTGGTATACTCTAATAAAAAACGTCAGATTTTTAATTCATCGTCGACGAAAAAAAAACAAAAAGTTACGGGTCATAAAAGGAGGATCCAATTTTATGCCTAAATTGTAAAACGAGCCCCCACTTTAAAACTAACCATTCTCCACAAAAATAAAAGCTTTTAGAATATCACATTGAAGTGAATATTAAAATAAATAAACAAAATATATTTAGTATTGTAAAATAACGGGTACAAGAAAAATAAAACATTTATTGCAAAAACACGGACATAAAATGAGGGTTCAGTTTATTTTATGGTAGGAATTTACGAGCAAATAGTCCTTTATTACCCAGCGGTCTTATTAGGATTTTTCCGATTATTGTCCTCATCTTTATTTTTATATACACAACGTTTCTTATCCCTGTCGACTGGAACCTTTAAAATACATTTTCTGCACAGCTGCAGAGGGTTAACACCGTAACCCAATGGGGCTGTAACGTTGGTGCAAAGTTATACATACTTTGATTACAAATAACTCCGACGAAGGTTAATAGATAAAACATTTAATATATACATAGCACATGGATATGAAGATACAACGTACATAGTAAAAGAGTTACATATATAAAGGGGGTACACAAATAAAGATAAAGACACATTCATGAATGGTACATTATACATATAATAAGTACAACATGAGACTAGGAATAGTCCATGCTGTACAAAATAACTTACAGTAATGTAAGGGGGGCAGAGCCCAACGAGAGGGGTTAGATAAAATCTACCCCACGTGGCTCGTAGTTGCTGAAACAGGAAAAGAGGTGAAAGGGTTTGAAACCCGGCGCTTAAATACTATGGTGCCTCCGGGCACCAGCAAACTAAAAGAAAAAAAGGGGCAGACACTCGCCCAGGCGAATACAAACTAACGCTACAAAATACTCCCCCCCTAAAATTTTTAGGGGTGCAAAAAATTTATAGACAAGCAGACAGACAAAAAAAAAAAATATATCTTCTTTAAGAAAGAACAGAGTCTCGAATGTTTTCAAGATGTAATAAGTTTCAAAAGTTTCCAAAACAGAGAAATAAATTGCAACATACATTATTCCT
>JALAJA010000204.1:5000-26042 GCA_023376005.1 Doryteuthis pealeii | reverse complement strand
TCGTTTTTAGGATCTTTATGAGTTTGCAAAATTCATAGTTTGATGATCTAGATTGACCGATCCCGAATTTCTTATTGACTTATCTGTGGAATTATTTAACTGTTTTATGCTTCCGACCATCATGTAACCTTTATGTGTTGGATACGTTCTATACTATCAGCGGACCCTTCATCAAAAATTCACACGAGCGCCTTAACAATCGTGTGTTATCATGTTCAGTACTGATGGTTTTCTAACTGTTACCCAAACGATGTAGGGTTGAGTAGCAAGCAACTTACAGACTACTGGACTTCAATAAACAACAGATACGTAGTACAAAAGAGGACCTTCTTTATTTTCTTCGGTGTGTGGGTGGTGAAGGCGCAGAGCTTACAATGAGTACCCGAGGGGTGGTTGCTGACGGGAGACGTGAAGTGTCCTTTTGGCTGCCGGCTGGCGTCTCCCCGCCCTTGGCCGCGACGGACCGTGTCGACGGTCGCTCCTTGTGCTCTGTTCGCCGTCCCCTGTCTCCTGTCTGACTGACTGTCGGCTCGATTCTCTGGCTTTTGTATTGACGACCGCCTACGCATCTTTATCTTTTGACCTGATAACGGGCATTTGTAATATATTTATTTATCTTCTCCCTGCTTCTTTGACCGGAAAGCCTCGCTTCCGTTTTTTAATTTCTTTGTTCGCTTTTACCGGGAAAAAGTCCTTTGTCATTTTTTTCGTCTTTTCTTTGTTTAATTTAACCGTAAATTTCTATTTCCGTTTCTACGATATACAACATAGTATACCTGCAAGGAAACTTTAATACCAATCTTTCTCACACTCTAACAGTTTTTTGGCATTAGATAACCCACAATTGATATGCCATTAAACAAACCAAACCTATTCAACTTTTGAACGTTATGACATAAAATGATTGTGTTGATCATATATAAGCATATATATAGAAGCGTGTGGCATAATGGTTAGAGTCGTGGGAAATGAACTAGTCGACCCGAGTTCAAATCCCAGACAAGGCTTGCATTTCACATAGCGCTAATACCCTTGGGAAAGGTATGAATCCATATATTCTCCCTCCAGCTATGGGTAAAATAGTAGGTCAGAATGGGCTCTTTAACCTTGGGTAGGTAACCAGTCTAGGAGAGGGATAACTCTGAATTCAAAATTCCTTGATGCACCAATTCTTTCCTATCGACTGTGCCAAAAATGGTGGAATGGCCCAACACAATCCTTCACCACTATAAACAAATCACTGTGTTGGTTGTTCATTGAAAGATTTTTTTTGTTATAAGCAATTAGTAATTTCTAGGGTGACTAAAATAAATACTAAAATATTCAATAAGTTGGGTTTTTTTGAAGGTAGCGAAAAAATGCGTTGTATGTTGGAAAAACATATTTATTTATATCTTTTGTTGTTTATTCAATTTTTTTTAAAACATACTTAATATTTTCGGATAAAATCCATCATCAGAGTAGTAAGAAGTTTTCATCCCATTCATGTTTGGTAAAAATCAACATTTGATATTAATACGTTGATGAACGCTGAAATTGAAATTTGAAAGATTTTAAAGGATTTTCAAACATTCGCGCTGAACAAACGGTCGGAACTTAGCCACACCAACCCGTCTTAAGCCACACCAACCCGTCCTTCGGGACGGGGTCCAGTGAAGCTTCGGCCTCTGGACCGGTGAGGTGTTAAATTAATAGCGTCGATCCCAGAGGGCCATCCTTCCAGGCAATACCTGCCCCTTTGGGGACAGGGCTGGGTTTATTGCCCAGCGCCTGAGCGCCCCCTTGAGGGGAATGCCGATGGGATCGACGCAATTTTTGTTCTCTCCCACCCATTAGCTTCGGCTTGTGGGTGGGCCCTCGTTAAAACGGAGCCTTGTGCCCAGTCCATACAGGTGGGGTATCAGACAAATAAAACACGGTCGGAACTTAGTTAATATACTATAAAAATAAAACCTTTACTAAAATATTCGTAACATCTTCACTCCATTTGGAACAATCATGGGTTGTTTTTAGGATTTTATGGTTGGCAATATTTATTGGATTTAATTGCCGGTCTTTTATTGATTGGTTTCTTATTTAATTTGTTTTTGCCACCAATCATTTCCCTGAGGTCATTCAGTAGACAATAGGTCTGTATGCATGGTTCTTAAAAATATATTTTAGGTTGGGATTTATTTTCAAAATGTCCCAACGGTTCTCGATAAATTCGGGCTAACGGTGGAAGAGTGTTTAAATGTTATCACTAGGGGGTGGGTGGTTGTAATCTAAGTTCGTTTTTGGTTTTATTTTAAATGTCTTCTGCTTAAGTTTCGAAATGGATTTAATCATCCGGTTTTCAATTAATGGGTGGGAATATCCCCGGATTTAAAACTGGTGTTTTAGTTTATCACTTTGTTGTCTAAATCCGTTTGTAATATAATAGATATTTGCCTCTAAATTTACGATAGAAAAGAAATGAAAAATAGCCGTAATTCTGAATCATGGAAAAAACCGTGGTACTAATACAGAATAGCACGCAAGAGATAATATCCTTAAATTACATTTCATTACATTCATTACATTTCCCAGAAATACCTAAGACTTTTGAGACGTTAGGGTTAGGCTTAGGATAAGGTTTATGGTTAGTTTTAGAGTTAAAGTTATGCTAGGGTTAGAGTTAGGGTTAGGGTTAGGCTACTTCGGGAGTTTCCGTAATCTAATGCTATTTATACGTAAAATGCGATTTTAATAAAAACGAAATTTTGTGTGTTTCTTAGTTATAAGCATATTAATCTCTATGCAAGATTTCGAATCTGAGTGACATCTCTTTTCTGAGTTATTAGTCGACACGTACATACCAAACTTCCTTATATATATATATATATACATATATATATATATATATATATATATATATATATATAATTAAACAAAAGGCACATCTCCTGTTTAACAATTTTATTTTTTATCTTTTCGAGTTTTCTGGCCAACTTTTTAATGTTTGGGTGGAATTCGTGGATAAGTCCACCAAAGTTCAGGTCCCGAGTACTTTCGGCACTTCAAAGTGCCATCATACATACTTCGAAGTGCCATCATACATACATTGGATTCACCTCAACCACATTGTCACGTCGTCTAACCCGCCATTTAACAGATAATAGCTCCATTTCACAACATCTAAAATTACATTCATGCCCCCACTCTAATTACCGAAATATTCTAACGGAAAATACACACATTCTGCACAAAGAAAAAAAAATAAACAAAAACTCCAAATACTAGAAGCTTTATACATAAAACAATACAAACCATCCTTAAACAAAATTAATTTCCAATGCAGTACACACATTTTAAAATGCCTATAACACCTTTCTCATCAATTCTTCTCCTTCCAGCTTCCACATTAATTGATTTTTTAAAAAACTGGAACACCCCTGATGATGGCACTTCGAAGTGCCGAAAGTACTCGGGACTTGAATTTTGGTGGACTTATCCACGAATTCCAGCCAAATATTAAAAAGTTTGCCAGAAAACTCGAAAAGATCAAAAATAAAATTGTTAAACAGGAGATGTGTCTTTTGTTTAATTCTACATGGATAAATGAAAAAATGCTGCCCAAACACACACACACACACACACACACACACACACACACACACACACACACACACACACATATATATATATATATATATATATTTATTCAATTTGCTGAGTTTTTATAGATCAATGTTTATTATAAACAGCTACCCAGGTTTTTTGCTAGGGCGCAATCATCAGGTCGATAAATTAGATCTCATGGTGTTTATTGTCATATTCTGGACCGCAAATAACGTCGGTTGCTTTCGCGGACGCTAGTGCACTTCGGATTTATTAAAAATTATTTTTTCAAAAATTGCATTTTTTTGTAACAATGCCAACGAAGTTACCTCCCTTTATTCGTTAAAAATAGAAAAAAATTATTTTGAAAATGTATTTTCTTTGTTTCATCACAAAAAAATTTGTTATATATATATATATATATATATATATATATATATATATATATATATAAATTGAAATAGGTAGTTAGTTTTCAATCATCATGTATATATATATATCCATACATATAACCTATGCATGATATGTATATCATATATAATATTCCAGTTTGTCTTACAAATTTTGTCTATACCGTTCTACATAATCATGCAATTGTATATCTATGATAAAGTGCTCGACAAATACGTTTGAATGATAACGCTAAGATATTTGCAATCTGAATTGAATGGACCGAAAATTGAACAGTGAAAAAGAATGGAACGGTCTTTACGGCACGAGCCACGTCCGGATGGACCCAATTAGTCAAAGATGTGATTTTGAGTTCGACCGACAGACGCCAAATCCGAGATTATCTCTTTCATAGTCTGATCGACGGACAAAATGCAGAGATTTTCTATGGAAGGGGATTTGCTGAGTCGGTCTGATAATAATCTCGAATCCAAAACGTTTTCTCTTCTCGGTGCTCGAAACACGGCAACAACAAGCCAGACATTGTCGATTTATTAATGGCCGACCAGGTGACTCCTCTATAAGAATGTCGAATATATTAAGATCTCATTGGCTAATTTAAACGCTTTCCCGCCATTCAAATTGATATATGACAAACCAATCAAATCAAATCATGGGGACAGACACGGGGTGAGGGATGTTGATAAAAAGGGGGAGGGAGACATGAAAAGGCCGTGATGGATGTTGATAAAAGGGTGGGGTGGGGGTCGAGACATGAAAAGGCAACTGAAAGGAAAACCATAACAGAATGTAAACGATCAGTTGCTACGGCTTTTAGTTATATATTGACTAGAAGCGTCTACCCGGCGTCACCCCAAAAAAAAAAACAAAAAACACACACACAAAAAAAAACAAAGTTGTATAATGGTTAGCAAGCTAGTCTTGCAGATCATTTACTGTTGAATCGTGAGTTTAATCCTCGCTGAATGCCCCATACTTTCATATTGATTTGTTAAACTTTGAGTTTCACGGACATTTCTAAGTGGAATTTCAATACTATTTTGATTTTTAGATGTCTTCGGGAATATAAAAAAAACAAAACAACCATGACAATCTCTCTCCATCCGTCCCCATCGCTCATCATTCTCGGGAGGTCCTCCATGCAGCATCCCGCATCCGCACAGAACTGATCAATGTACATCTTTGCTGGTCGGCCCACACTGGCTTGTCCATGTGCTGGCTTCCACAGGAGGATGTCGCTTATGACTTCGTCCTTGCTTCTCCAGCAGTGTCCCGTGTGTCTTATCCGTCTTACTCGGATGGTTTGGGTGATATGTGGTAGGTGGCCGTATAGCTACTTTCTCGTAAGGTGCTGTTTCCACGTCTTGTTCATGATCACCCGCAGCATTCTTGTACAGGAGCTAGTTTATTCTCTAGTCGCTTAGTTAGGGTCCAGGTGGTGCAGCCATACAGCAGTACTGACACGACAACGGCCTGGAAGAACTGTCTCTTTACCTTGTCTGTGAGATAGGACCTCCATATGATAGATAATCTGGCTTTCAAAAACAAAAGCGACATCTCAACCATCGATGGCAAACTCCTAAACTCTGTAGAACAATTTAGATACTTAGGCAGTAACATCTCCTCCACAGAAAACGACGTTAATGCACGCATAGGAAGGGCATGGGCCGCTATAAATAGATTATCTAAAAGAATAGATCAATGAAATTGTTTTGATTTTAGAGATATTTATGTTTGGTAGAGAATTAATAATTATGAAACAATAATAAGATAAAAAACAAAATATAGAATAAACAAATAAAAGCAAATTTAAAAATCTGAACGATTGCCAGAATGATGATACCGGCACCCTCGTATCATTCTGAAAAATAATTAAATTTGAATCACCTTTGATCAATTAGAAATTAGACGACTTTTTTATAGTGATATAATGGTTTTGGTTTGGTTTGTTTTGTTTTACGGCATATTAACCTCAGTGGGTCATTTAATGCTGATAAAGTTTTGAAATGAATCAATTCTTAATGGATAATACAATTTTTGTTATAAATACATTTTTCTATTTAACCCATAGATGGGACCCTAACAGGTACTACCACTCCGGGTCAGAGTGGACCAGGGAGCAATGGTGATGAAGGGGTGCTCCACATTCCCCAAACCTCCAAAACTGGAACCTCACCATCAGATAGAGTTTAACGTCATTCCCAGGACATGTAGACCCGCAGCCACCGCCTTCTAGCACCCATATGATAAAAAGGGGTTGTGGCTTGCCATAAGGCAATAGGGTTGGGAAAATCATATAGGTGCTAGGGCTTGACGTGGACAGCCAATTGATCGGAGGGGCCTCTCCGACCACCCGTCTAGCCTAAGATATGGCCAAAGTGGAGCACTGCAAGTCATGAACTGCTCATCCACCTGGGCTCTATCCTTAAGCATCAGGGGTCGCCACCCACGGCCAACAGATGACCCCATTGGGGGAGTCTTACCCCTCTGCAGAGGTGCAGTCGGTGCATTCTAACGCCCCAGCCGACAGGGCGGTGATATAATGGAATGACCTTGCTTTTTTAATTGGTATGTACTATATTCTATTAAATTGTCAAAAAAAAAAAAAATTTTTTAAAGAAATTAATTTTTAAGAGATTTTCAATCTTTTGTGTGCTTAAATATTTTTTTCTGTGTGAAATAAATTAAATAATTTTTTTTTCTGCGTGAAAAAATCCAATTTTTCACGGGTATTTGAATATATGAATTTTAGAATTCAGGTGAACTAAAAAATGATCCGATCCACGCTATATTAATATTTTTAAAAGAATTTGTAATTTTTATTGTTGAATAGTAATGTGTGATTCTTAGAATATACGGAAGATCAAAACTGACATATTTGTTTTATTTTTATACAAAGAGACGAGACGCTTCTCAGTAACTATTGTTTGTTTTTTTTTAGCGTAAAAAAATATTTTTCAACTTTTTCGACCGATTAGAATAAAAAAGTAAGTATATATTGATTATTTTATCAGTTTTTCTCTTAGAAAAAATATTCAAATTTTCTTTTCATTTCATTTTCGATTTTAAAAATTAATACCAAAACCGAAGACATTTTTTTAAAGTCAATTTCACTGTGAAATTTTAATATTACATAGAGGGATGTCCATTTTATGGATATGTTCGTTACTAAATAATACAAAATTTCAAGCCTCATCTAAAAAAAAATCAGACAAGTACAAGGGTTAAATTTATCTAGAATTATCTTGTTAGTTTTTCACATCAGCAGTAACTGGTAGATATTACTGAAGTTTTAATGTACTGAGGTGGCTAGGACTCTTCTAAATAGCCGAGCTGATTTAAGCAGTGTTGCGCTTAGGGTGATCTCGGGTTTTCCCCTGTCCCCCAATTCCTTTAGTCTCTTTTGTAGGTTTTTTCGGGACCTTTCCAAACACACCAACTACGATTGGTATTGATCTCACCTCCATCTTCTATAACTTATTCAGCATTTTGGCAAGTTACAGGTCATTGTTCTCTTTTGCTTTAATTTTATTTTCACTCTATGTACAACTGGTATATCAAATTCTATCAGATTACAACTTCTTTTCTCCTAGTGAAATAGTACCAATTTTAGCTCAGCAAATATTTCACTTCAACATAGGGGTTCTTTTAAAATGTATATTTCAGCGTTCATAGTATTGAACTAATTTTATTCAAATGCCGTAATACTTATTCAACCGCAGTATGAATATTCCACCTTAATTTTATTAGAAACGATATCTTCATAATTATTTAAAGATATTGAAATGTAAATTTTAAAATGTGTCCATTTTATTCAAGCTATTAACCCGACGATTCTGAGGGAATTTGTAAAATTAGTAAAAATTGTAAATATACAAGTGCTATCAAAGGGCAATTACGACAGCAAAACAAAACAAAAAACAAAGAAACAAAAACAAAAAAACAACAAAACAAAAAACAAAACATAAAACATAAGTTTTATCTCTGTATTTAGGTTGATGTGCTCGGGTTTATTTTAGGCTCGTTAATGGTTTTCCTATTGTTTAGAAACAAATTGTTTTTTTTCTTGTTTGTTTAGGGATTTTAAGTTTTAAAAAAAGTTTTGTTTCTGCATCAGTTATTCTTCTTCTTCTTCTTCTTCTTCTTCTTCTTCTTCTTCTTCTTCTTCTCTCACGCTTCTTCTTCTTCTTCTTCTTCTTCTTCTTCTTCTTCTTCTTCTTCTTCTTCTTCTTCTTCTTCTTCTTCTTCTTCTTCTTCTTCTTCTTCTTCTTCTTCTTCTTCTTCTTCTTCTTCTTCTTCTTCTTCTTCTTCTCCTTCTTTCTTTTCTTCTCTTCTTCTTCTCTTTCTTCTTCTCTTCTTCTTCTTCTTCTCTTCTCTCTTCTTCTTCTTTCTTCTTCTTCTTCTTTCTTCTCTTTTCTCTTCACGCCCTTCTTCTTCTTCTTCTTCTTCTTCTTCTTCTTCTTCTTCTTTCTTCTTCTTCTCTCTTCTTCTTCTCTTCTTCTTCTCTTCTTCTTCTTCTTCTTCTTCTTCTTCTTCTTCTTCTTCTTCTCTTCTTCTCTTCTTCTTCTTCTCTCTCACTTCTTCTTCTTTCTTCTTCTTCTTCTCTTCTTCTCTCACGCCCTTCTCTTCTTCTTCTTCTTCTTCTTCTTCTTTCTTCTTCTTCTTCTTCTTCTTCTTCTTCTTCTCTCACGCTCTTCTTCTTCTTCTTCTTCTTCTTTCTTCTTCTTCTTTCTTCTTCTTCTTCTTCTTCTTCTCTCTTCTTCTTCTTCTTCTTCTTCTTCTTCTTCCTCTCACGCCCTTCTTCTTCTTCTCTTCTTCTTCTTCTTCTTCTTCTTCTTCTTCTTCTTCTTCTTCTCCTCACGCCCTTTCTCTTCTTCTTCTTCTTCTTCTTCTTCTTCTTCTTCTTCTTCTCTTCTCTTCTTCTTCCTTCTTCTCTTCTTCTTCTTCTTTCTTCTTTTCTTCCTCTTCTTCTTCTTCTTCTTCTTCTTCTTCTCTTCTTCTCTCTCTTCTTCTCTTCTTCTTCTTCTCTCTTCTTCTTCTTCTCTTCTTCTTCTTCTTCTCTTTCTTCTTCTTCACGCTTCTTCTTCTTCTTCTTCTTCTTCTTCTTCTTCTTCTTCTTCTTTCTTCTCTACATGTGTACTCCTTCGCAAAACGTCGCATCGCCCTCAGCGGTGAGAGAAAACAATTGTAATGAGACCGATGAACAATGTATGTGTGTGGGTGGGAGTGCCATATGAATGCCACCCACCCAAATAACAAAGAATGAATGCTGCGTCAAAAATAGATTATTCCCGAACTTACGTAGGCAGATCGGAACTGTTCTTTTGTGTGTTCATTATTTGTTCTGCGAGAAATAACTTAAATTATACACGCACTTGCAATTGCAGTTCAATGATAAGACAAACAAAAAACCCCTTTAACATAGAAATCTGATTCGCTGGTTTGGTTGGTGAGTTGGTTCGATTTTATGGCATGTCAACCCGTGTTGGATTATTTTATGCTGAAGACTATTTGTTCTATTTATACCTGTTCACGAGGCGAAGTAGCCAACCTCCTGGATTGCGACATGATAGTTGGCTTGGCTGTTTCGATTTTACGGCATGTCAACCCTTGTTGAGTTATTTTATGCCGAAGACCTTTTGTTCTATTTATACCTGTCCAAGGGACTAAGTGGCTAACCTCCTGGATTACGACATGGTAGTTGATTCGATTGGTTTAATTTTACGGCATGTCAACCCTTGTTGGGTTATTTTATGCCGAAGAGATTTTACTTAGACGGGTATACATCACCCAGAGCTCCAGAATTGGAATCTCACCAGGGTTTTACGTCATACCCAGAACATTAAGAGCCTCACCCATAGTCTTCTAGCACATACGATAAAAGGAATAGGGCTGGGACAATCCTATAGATGCTAGGGCTTGATGTGACCAGCCGATTGATCGAGAGGGAGCCTTTCTGACCAAACCGATTATGTATGACGGAATTCTTTTATAGTATGTGGAGAATAAGAAAAGTATATTTCATATCTTATGAAAAAGAAAAGCTTTAATATCCAGAAGAGAACTGAGTTGGTTGGTTGTGATTTACGGCATGTCAACCCTTGTTGGGTAATTTTATGCCGAAGTCATTTTATTTCATTCAATATTCATGGATACTCAATTTTCTTAAAACTTAGTCATTTTAACAGATTTTTAAAACTTAAAAAAAAATTTAACTTATAGATGGGAGCATAACAGTCCCTACCAATCTGGGTCAGAGTGGACCTGAGAGTAATGGGGATGAAGGGGTTCTCTACATTCCACAGAGCTCTAGAATTGTTACTTCACCATAAAAAATTGAACGTCATACCCAGGACATCAAGACCCTAAGTCACCGCTTTCTAGCACATATATATATTTACCAACCCCTCCGCACGAGCAGGGTGTGACACAAGGTCAATTTCTTAAGAGTTTTCCTTCTCCTAGAACGGTTGCCTAACCAAGTTTAAAGAGCCCAGTCTGCCCTGCTATTTATCCATAGCTGGAGGGAGAGTAGGATTCATACCTTTCCCAAGGGTATTAGCGCTTAGCACATATATGATAAAAAGGGTTGGGGGAATGCCATTAGAACAAAAGGGTTGGGACAATCATATAGATGCTAGGGCTTGACATGACCAGCCGATTAATCGAAAGCAGTCTCTCTGACCGCCCGTTTAGCCTAAGTAAGGGCCAAAGAGAAGGGTTGCATGTCATGGACTGCTCATCCACCAGCGTTCCGTCCTTAAGCATCACAGGTCGCCACCCACTGCTAACACGTGGCTCCATTGGGGGACGGTCTTAACCCTCTGCAGCTGTGCAGAAAATGTATTTTAAAGGTCCAGTCCTTAGGGCTAAGAAACGTTGTGTATATCTTATTATAATGGAAATTGTGGGTTTGTTTATCTGTAACCGAAACTATATTACTATACAAGTCACACTTCCTTTAGTTATTTACATCATATTCTCCATGATTTTATTTTTATTTAAACCTCAATTATTAATAAAATTGTTTTACATTACTTACACTGTTGACCATATCTACATACTAATAACCTGCAATTGTATTTATATATACAACAAAATAGAGGTTTATAGTATGAATGGGAAGGCTAATTTGCATATTGATCTTAAAAAATTGATTTTAATAAATATATGATTAGAATTATTGATTTCTAATTGTTTGGTTTTATCTTATTGAATATGAGCAAACATCTCTTCAATAAATCTTAAAACAAATCCCTTAACAAGAAGAAATAACTGTAATATTATTCTTTACTTCCTATTTTAACTAAAAAGTTTAATTAGGAAAATTTACCAATGAAAGACGGGAGTAACGGAAAATGATGGAAGAGTTAGTTTCAAGGTTGTTCTATTTTTCAATCATACCCCCTCTGTTCCAAATCTTTTTATCTACATTCTTATTCAGTTTCGTTAGCCTTTCTAATTTAATATGATATTTTATTATAAAATTTAACTAAAATACTTGCACCCGGAGGGTTCATATATTTGCTAGTAAAAATAAAGATGAGGACAACAATCGGAAAAATCCTAATAAAACCGCTGGGTAATAAAGGACTATTTGCTCGTAAATTCCTACCATAAAATAAACTGAACCCTCATTTTATGTCCGTGTTTTTGCAATAAATGTTTTTATTTTCTTGTACCCGTTATTTTACAATATAAAATATATTTTCTTTATTCATTTTAATATTCAGTTCAATGTTTATATTCTAAAAGTTTTTATTTTGTGAGAATGTTTAGTTTTAAAGTGGGGCTCGTTTTCCAATTTAGGCATCCCCTTTATGACCGTAATTTTGTTTTTTCGTCACGATGATTAAAATCTGACGTTTTTATTTTAGAGTACCAAAGCCAAAAAGAAAAGAAACAACAACAAAAGGTAATATTCAACTTTTTACTCGTAAATTCCTATCATAAATTAGGCTTGGGCATTTAGTAGGAATTTACGAGTAAAAATTTGAAGTGTAAAACGAACCCCCACTTTAAAACTTAACATTCTCACAAAATAAAACGTTTAGAATATAAACATTGAAGTGAATATTAAAATAAATAAATAAAATATATTTATATTGTAAAATAACGGGTGCAAGAAAAATAAAACATTTATTGCAAAAACACGGACACAAAATGAGGGTTCAGTTTATTTTATGGTAGGAATTTACGAGCGAATAGTCCTTTATTACCAACCGCTGAATATTATCCATAATCAACATTCATTTTCTTTTAGTTATTTCATGTTTCGGGGCAGCCGTATTGGAGAAATCATCACAAAGTATTTCGACTTCGATTTGTGAGTTAGTGTAATAAATGAAATTGCTACGACGTATGAAAAAGAAAATGTGTAATAACAATGTAATTGAATCTTGTTTTTGTACATCTTAAAGAAGCGGGAAAAATTCTTCGTTGGTGTTTAGCTATGATATATTGACGATATTCGATTTTTTGGGGTTTGATACAAAATACAGCACTTCCTTAATTCTTCACATTCCCCCCTTCTTTCACTTCCACTCACCGCCATCAATTTTCCCGCTGAAAGAAACAACTTGTCATTATATCAGAAATCATTTTCAAAATGTCTAACTTGATCCAAGGGAGAAAAAAAGCAAAAAAAAAAAACAAAACAAAAAACAAACAAACAAACAAACAAAAAAAAAAAAAAAAAAGGAGAAGAAAAAAGAAAGAAAAAGTAAACACCCCGAAAATTAAATATAAAGAAAAAAAGAAAGAATAGAAATAAATAATGAAAAAATAAATTAAAAATGATAGATATAACAAAAAGGGAAAGAAAAAGTTAAAAAAATATAAATAAAATCTGAAAAAAAAAAAAAAAAAAAAAAAAAAAATGTAAATATTAAAAAAAAGGATAATAAATGAAAAAATAAATAAAAAAGGAAAAAAAGATGAAAAGATGACAGTAGTAGATAAGGCATATAATTAAAGAAATGAAAAAAAATGATTAAGAATTATAAAAGTAAAAGAAAATAGAAGAAAGAAAGAAAAAAGATGAAATGAAAAGAGAAAAAAAAAAAAGTATATATATATATATATATATATATATATTATAAGTAAGTAATCCACAGACACGTGTTTAGAGTATTCACCTCTCGTCAGTGTGGTTATACATTAAACAGCTACCCCTGGCCGGGTTTCAGACCCGAATGAACTTTCGTTCGCCAATCCTCTTACCCGTACGGCCAGAGGCAGCTGTCAAATATAGGAGAATATTTAATTGCTACATTTCTTAGCGGAATTGAGTTCACTAGAGTCCTCAAACATTTGTAAACAACGCGAAGGTTAGCTAGACGCCAGAACGGTGAATTTATAATTAAATCCCTATTTAAAGTACTCGACCAAAGTGGGAGTATATATATAATAAATAAGTAATCCACAGACACGTGTTTCGAGGTATCACCTCTCATCAGTGTGGTTATACATTATACTTTAAATATACGCTCCTACATTTGGGGCGCTGGTGGTTGTCGTCAGTGATGTTATCTACATGGGTCATTGGGAAGTTTTGGGTCTTCCTACATCAGACTTCCCTCGTCATGCTGATCCTATCAGAGGTGATCGGGCTCCGATACCCCCACCAACATTAGACGCTAAAAGAGCGTATATACCATTGATTTAAGCCATTAATGGAACCTAGCCCAAGTAAGAGCTAAAGTGAGGTGCTGACTGCTCAGACACTATGATTCCGTCCTTAAGCATCACGGGTCACCACTCACGGTCAAGAGGTGGCTCGATTGGGGTGGATTTTAGCCATCTGCAGAGGTGCAGCCAGCGTATTCTACTGTCCCAACCGGCAGGGCTGAGAAATTCTAGGAGTACCTTGTGAAAGAAAACTTTCTACTAATACGCCCCATTTTCCGCAATAATTCGGTTACAAACACAGATTTAATATTCTAATAGAATAGGTATTTACATCCGTTTCCATCAATGGTTAAAAGCTTTGCCATCCATCTTATAACAAAGACCAACTATGTTCTACAAACTAATCATATCATTAACGCTAAATTTCATTTATTTCCCTTAACTTATGCAATATCTTTCTTTTTTTTACCTCTCTCTCTCTCTCTCTCTCTCTCTCTCCCTCTCTCTCTCTCTCTCTCTCTCATTTCTCTCTTTCTCTCACCCACTCTCTCTCACTCTCTCTCTCTCTCACTCTCTCTCTCTCTCACTCTCTCTCACACAGACACTCATCCCCTCTCTCTCTCTCTCTCTCTCTCATACACTCACCCTCACCCTCTCTCTCTCTCTCTCACTCTCTCACTCACTCACTCTTTCTCTCACTCTCTCTCACTCACTCACTATCTCTCTCTCTCTCTTTCACTCACATTTTCTCTCTCCCACTCTCTCTCTCTTCTCTCTCTCACACACTGTCTATCTCTGTCTGTCTCTCCCTCTCTCTCTCTCTCTTTCTCTCTTTCTCTCACCCACACACACTCATCCTCTCTCACACTCACACCCTAACCCTCTACCGCTATCTCTTTCTCTTTTTCTCTTTCTTTCTCACTCACTCACCCTCTCTCTTTCTCACTCACTCTCTCTCTCTCTCTCTCTCTCTCTCTCTCTCTCTCTCTCTCTCCACACACCGAACGAATCTCCTAGCCCTTTTATAAAGTAAATCCCAAAGATAACATTAAAAACGCAAACACAAACACAAACACAATAAAGCAACGACTTCCCGCCAAGAACAGTAATGGCGGAAAAAGACATTATAAGCCGAAGCCATTTTTTTTTAAAGCTGTCAGCTCACGTTATAATTATTGAATTAAGGAATGTTTTTTTCTGACCAGTCGAGAAACAACTCAAAGAAAAAAAAATGTCTGTATGAAGTTGCTTATTACCTTCAGTTTTATTGTAAACAGAAAACGTCTGCTTCAGTGATTCCTCTGGGGTAGATGATGAAAGACAATGATGTCACTGTGGAATTTAGATTTTTTTTTCGTCGGCCATCTTGGATTTACTTTACACTTTCTTCTTTGAGGGAATTTTTGTTACTATTTGATTATTTTCGCTTCTTTTATTTGCCTTTTATCGTCATTCGTATTCCTTCTTTCTTGTCTTTTCTTGTCATTATCACCATTACCCGGTTCTTCTCCGTATTATCATTGAGCTATCAGCAGTCTAACCACCGGGGTATTGTGATTAGAGGGGGGAGGATCTATTATAACTGAATGAATATATAGAGATGAAAGAAAAAGTAAGAAAAACAGTAGGTACCCCAGAAAAAAAATAGAAAACTTCGCAAAATCAAGCTGTGTAGCAAAAAGAATAAACATCTGGATTATATTGCTAGTAAGATACTCTGGACCCTTCTTAAAATGGACAAGGGAGAAACACCGATGATGGACCAAATGATTTAAATTTGCCGGTTTTTAAGCGATACGCACGGCATCCAGAAAAGTTATTTCTATATAAGGTTGTTGCTAGTTGTAACTTATTACATAATCGACACTAGCAAAAAAATATGCACCTTCCGGACGCAAGTATTTAAGTTTTAATATAATTAAATATATTAAATTAGAAAGATTAGTGAAACTGAATAAGAATGCAGATAAAATGATTTGAAGAGAGGGGATAAATCGAAAAACAGAACAACTTTGAAACGAACTCTTCCATCATTTCCATCACTCCCACCTTTCATTTCTAAATTTTCCTAATTTAACTATTTAGTTAAATCAGGAAGTAAAGAATAAAATGACAGTTATTTTTTCTTGTTAATGGATTTCTTTTAAGATTTATCCCGAGATTTTGCTCATATTTATCAGAATAAAACCAAACAATTAGAAATCAATAATACTAAGCACATATTTCTTGAAATCGAATATGCAAACTTAGCACATATATGCAAATTAAATATGCAAATTAGCACATATTTATTGAAATTAAATTAGCCTTCCCGTTCACATTGTAAACCGCTATTTTGTTGTATATATCTTATTATAATAGAGATTGGTGTGTTTTTCTGTCTGTAACCGAAACTATATTACCACTCAAGTCACATCACAATTCCTTTATTTATTTACGTCACATTCGCCATGATTTTATTTTTATTTAAACCTCAATTATCAATAAAACTGTTATACATTATTAATACTGTTGGCCAAATCTGCATACTAATAACATGCGAGTGTATTTATATATACAACAAAATAGCAGTTTACAGTGTGAACGGGAAGGTTAATTTGCATATTGATCTTAAAAATTTGATTTTAATAAATATGCGCTTGGTAGTATTGATTTCTAATTGTTCGGCTTTATCTTAATGAATAGAAGCAAAAATCTCTTCAATAAATCTTAAAAGAAATCCATTAACAAGAAGAATTAACTGTAATTTTATTATTTATTTCCTATTTTAACTCAATAGTTAAATTAGGAAAATTTAACAATGAAAGATGGGAGTGGTGGAATAGTAAGTTTCAGTTGTTCAATTTTTCGATTATGCCCCCTCTGTTTCAAATCTTTTTATCTGCATTCTTATTTAGTTTCATTAGCCTTTCTAATTTAGTATGATACCTTATCACTTTAAAACTTTAATACTTGCACCCGGAGAATGCATATATTTGCTAGTAAATACAATTACATGTTATTAGTATGTTGATATGGTCAACAGTCTTAATGATGTAAAAGAATTTTATTAATAATTGAGGTTTAAATAAAAATGAATTCATGGAGAATGTGACGTAAATAACTAAGGGAATTGTGACTTGGGTACTGATATATTTTTGGTTACAGACAGATAAACACACAGTCTCCATTATAACAAGATTGTCATTGGGCTATCCGTAGTAATCACCAGGGTATTGCAAGTAGGAGGGGAGGGTATCCGTTAGAAGTGTGGGACCGCCAACAGAAATGTTTTACGATAATCCAGGCGTGAACTATGTAAGTTGTTGGTTGATTGATTTGTATGGCATGCCAAACCATCTGGGGTTATTTTATACCTAGAAGTAAGGGACTCGCGTTCACTGTACACTTATATTTACATCTTTTAGGAAGCGCGTGGTGTAATGGTTAGTGTCATAGGAAATGAACTCGTCGCCCCGCGTTCAAATCCTGGACGTGCTAATTGCATTTCACTTAGCACTAATACCCTTGGGAAAGGTATGAATTCTAATCTACCTCTAGCTATGGGTAAATAGTAGGGCAGACTGGGCTCTTTAAACTTGGTTAGGCAACCGGTCTAGGAGAAGGAAAACTCTGAATTTAAACCTGTTAAACCCCGCTAAAAAAATGACCTCATGCCACCTCCTGCTCGTACGGAAGAGTTGGTATATATATATATATATATATATATATATATATATATATATATATATATATATATATATAACTATGTAAACACGGTGTGTTTGGATATGGCTTTTTGTCGACAAATTTTTGGTAGAATATGTGCTTAATTGAAGTCGTACCTAATTTTGAAAATTAATTGATTAATAATTAATTAATTAGGCGGGAATGCCTATTTAAATGTAAGGCTAAACAAATCGAGAAAAATCAATCTCTGTATGTACATTTCGGCCTATTAGGCCTCATCAGCAGAGCTATAGATAGGAAGACCGCATACAGATTGATTTTTCTCGATTTGTTTAGCCTTACATTTAAATAGGCATTCCCGCCTAATTAATTAATTATTAATCAATTAATTTTCAAAATTAGGTACGACTTAAAATTAAGCACATATTCTACAATATATATATATATATATATATATATATATATATATATATATATATATATATATCTTTTATATAGTTGTACTGGAGATGGTTGTATGGTTAATTGATTGGATTTTATGGCATGACAACCCTTGCTGGGTTATTTTATGCCGAAAGACATTTTGTTTTATTCATTCTTGTTGGGTATTCAATTTCTATTTTTTTTTTCAAACTCAGTTTTTTAACACATGTTTTTAATTTCATTTTTCTATTTAACCTATAGATGGGACCTTAACAGGTACTACCATTCCAGGTCAGAGTGGAGCTGGTAGTAATGACAATAAATCGGTACTCCGCACACCCTAGAGCTCCAGAACTAGAACTTTACCACTAGACGCAGTTTGACGTCATACCCAGAACAATAAGACCCTCAGCCACAGCCTTCTAGCACATATATGATAAAATGTGTTGGGCGTTTGTCATATGGGTAATAGAGTTGGGACAACCATATAGTTATTTACTATGCTTATCTTAGATGTATGGGACACCCTAACAGGCCAGAAGTATGGGAAGGGGTGCTCCACACAAACCTCCAGAACTGGAACCTCACCATCGAACGTCGCTAATAATGGTCTTCGTGTTGCAGATTGACTATTGTTTCAATTTGTTTTGCGCGGGAAGTTCGAAAAGACAAAGGAAAATTTGAACAAAGACACTGGAAGGGGAAGAAAGAACTTCCGGTCAAAGGAACAAAAGGATGTGTGGGCGGCTGCCTTTACTTAAGGGGTCAGCAGTAGCAGTTTGCAGTCAGATAGGAGACGGCGAACAGTGCACAAGGAGTCTGACCGTCGACACGGTCGAGCGCTGCTAGCGGGCAGTGAGGCTCGCCCACCCCGTTCACCTCCCGATCGCCAGCCTGCAACATTCGTAGTGCCCGTTTGTCCAGCTCGTCCACCCACACGCACCCACCACGAGGGGAAAAGAAATAAACGTTAAAAGTCTTACTACTACATATGTCTACGTGTGAATCTTTATACTCCATTACTAACACATACGACCCAGCAACAGTATATAACATGTACGATTTTGTGGCCCGAGTCGAGCGCTATGCAACATTCGAATATGAATCGAACTCGCTAATAAAATCTAGCTCGTAAACCATTACACCACGTGAGGTGCCTAATCATATAGGTGTTAGAGCTTGGCATCACCAGCCGATTGTTCGTAGGTGGCTATCCGAAAGGCCGTCTAGCATTAGTTAGTTATATTTCAGATACTGAAATAATAAAACTTTGAGCTTATTTCCTATAACTCCAAAATAAACAAAAGGGAACCACTCTTGGCTGATAAATCATTTATTTATTTATTGATCTAATAGGAAAAAAGAAGACGGGGATAGAGTTAGGGTTAGTTTAATGGGAAAATAAATAAATAATTTATCAGCCAAGAGTGGTTCCCCTTTGTTTATGTTGGAGTTATAGGAAATAATAAAACGGATTTGTTCATGAAAATAATAGAAATACTTACGCTGTATTTTGTTCATAGCAGGAGAATTATGAAAGAGAAAAGAAAGAAAAATTGATTAATGAAATTTTAGGAAAATAAGAATGAGAATTAAAAATACAAAAAAGCAAACTGAAAAGTTCCATCAACAACTAATACCCTTGGAAAAGGTATGAATCCTGCTCTCCCTCCAGCTATGGATAGATGGTGGGGCAGACTGGGCTCTTTAACCTTGGTTAGGCAACTAGTCTAGGAGAAGGAAAACTCTGAATTCCAACAACTGCCCTACAAAATCAGTTATTTCACATGACATTTTACATTGATTAAATTATTGTTTAGAAAGAAATAAAAAAAAAACAATATTAAATTGGTTAGTGATGGTCATAAAATATAAGGATGTACATTTGTTTCTATATCAAAAGGAATAATGAGCATTGTTTTAAAATAAATGTGAAAAAATACTAACCTAAATATTGTTTTAACTCACAGTAAAAAAAAATAATTCAATGGATAAAAGTACATACAAATTACATGGATGTAGTTTAAGGTGTCTTCTAATTTAGTGTACAATTTCAAGAATATTGATAAAGATTGGTAATTTTGATTTTCCAAAACTTAATAATGTGTCAAATTTAGTCTCGAAAAAATAAATAAACAAAGTTGGGGTTTTGCATCTCATGAACTGCTCAGCCAACAGGATTTCCTTCTCAAGCGTCAACATAATAGTTTGGCACTTTATTTTTACACCCAATTTGCCATTTTTGCCCTCTCTCAGGGGGGTTATAGAGCCTCGAAAATCACCTGAAACTCCTAATTCACCAGGTTTTTCACCATCAGTAAATTCAGGGCATTAGAATCCATGAGAAAAAACAATAAAATCGATAACGTACACTTTCATCAAAATACGTAGTCTTATAATGGCTGAAAAATGGCATTTTGGGCAAACCTTTGAAGCCCCATATCTCCCTTAATACTCAAGCGCCACCATCCATCTTTTACTATGTGATACTCCTCATCGAACTCTATCAGAAAAACATAATAGTTTGGTACTTTATTTTACACACAATTTGCCATTTTTGCCCTCTCTCAGGGGGGTTATAGAGCCTCGAAAATCACCTAAAACTCCTAATTCACCAGTTTTTTCATCATCAGTAAATTCAGGGCATTAGAATCCATGAGAAAAAACAATAAAATCGATAACGTACACTTTCATCAATCTCCTGAGGCATAATGATTAACGTGCTGGACAGTGACATTTATAGCAAGCGAGTTCGAACCCCAGTTACACTGTTACATTCTCTTTTGGACATTATACCCAACCAACCTGGAAGAGCGCGTGGTGTAATGGTTAAAGTCATGGGAAATGGACTCGTCGCCCCGAGTTCAAATCCTGGACTTAGCTGTCTACATTTCCACATGGCGCTAATACCCTTGGAAAAGGTATGAATCCTGCTCTCCCTCCAGCTATGGATAAATGGTGGGGCAGACTGGGCTCTTTAACCTTGGTTAGGCAACTAGTCTAGGAGAAGGAAAACTCTGAATCAAACCTGTTGAACTCCGCTTAAGAAATTGACCTTGTGTCGCATTAGCCGACAACTTTTGGGAGAATATGTGCTTAATTGAAGTCGTACCTAATTTTGAAAATTAATTAATTAATAATTAATTAATTAATTAGGTGGGCATACCTATTAAATGTAAGGTTAAACAAATGGAGAAAAATCAATCTCTGTGTGTACATTTCGGCCTATTAGGCCTCATCAGCAGAACTATAGATAGAAAGACCGCCTTGTGCGTGATTCGAAACCCGACTGTCAAGCTGACAGGCGAGCATCTTACCCCTACACCAAAC